>JAODTT010028876.1:0-10448 GCA_025400115.1 Pentamera pediparva
GCCCGAGCAATGATATGGGTAAAACCATCGATTTTTCAAATAGGGTCAGTTTGGGGAGGGGGTTGGGAGGGAAGATCAGTTCACATATGTCAACTAACCAACCTCACTAACTACTGATTAAAGTTGTATGTAATAATTGTTGAGGTGTCACTCGGAATTTCGGCCTGTACCAGTCCGTGTGTAAAAATCAGACACATTAGCTATTGCGCAATCTGTTTTGTGACGCTGAGGGGGGAGTAAGACAGCGTCAATGCAAAACATTGAATTATAAATACCTCTGAGGCAGATTGAGCTGAGTTGTCTTAGTCAGAAGCTCTCATCAAATCCACTGCCAATGACAATTTAAGGTCATCATGAATGTATCTGGTATGGATTTTGATTTTGAATGCTGCGTGATCAGATAGATCTTCAAACAAGTACTTACTGACCCATCAGCCGCTATAGTAGTCTGTAAGCTGGCATGAATGGAGAGAGGATGTGCCGAAACCTTGCAACCAGAATTTGAGGTTAAATATAGTGTGTTGTCTTGCTGAGAACAATTTTTAGGCTTCTGGAGAATCTCATCTTGTAGGATTGTATTTAGATTCTGTATGTATTCACTCTCGAGACGTCATGCGGAGAAAATCAAGACAAATTACAACAGAAAGCCGAAAGGCTTAGTGATTATAGTGATTTGACCTGACCCGAAACATTGAAGATTATGCACTCATCGTGGGGAACCCACATACCAAGGAAGAGCTTGACCCATCCAGGAGGGGTCGAGTCATTGTGTAAACAAGCCAGACGTCACACACACACGCACACACACACACATACGCGCGCGCGCGCGCAGGTGATGGTCAGTGGCACAACATTACAGCGTATTCGCAAATCAGTTTGAAAGTGAAATGAAACCTCCGACTACTTTCATGAAATGATTCGTTCATCTAAGTTACAGAGTGACTGAAGTACAGACAGTACAGTAGTAGGCCAGACATAGTATATGCCTTAGTATCAGGCCATAATAAAGCAGTTGAAGCACACCTCCAGTAAGGTATTCCCTGATTGGCTGTTCGTATTGTTCGGACATGATTATTTTCTTTGTTGGGGTTAGGGATCCAATTTGGGATTATCCAATGAGGGAAAGTCTTGTTCATATTTGCACATCGGCCCTAATACAGAACGACGAACTGCAGAACGACATGCATAGGCAACTTCTCACAGGTTCCATCAGAAGCAAGACCAATATCCGCCTGATTTCATATATGAGCCAAAGAAGGATGATGCGAATTTCGGGTGGTGCAAGTAAAAAGTGTATCACCTCACCATGTTTTGTATGTTCACCCAGCTGCTCCCAACGAATCACATTTCATTGTGCAAACTAGCAAAATAGGTTTCATGGCACTTGTGGTACCAACCAAGTGAGATGTGCGGTTTGTGGCTAGTGTAATTCTACTGGCTTGGTCTATCGCACTACTCAATGAGTCAGGAAAGCTCATTCCTAGATGGGGAAATCCAAGGGCGCTGCCACCAGGGGTTTGGTTGGCATCCAGATCCCCAACTGTTTCGAGATTCTTCATATACATGACGATATATGTCGACAGAAAAAAAGGATCTAAACCGCTCTAGCTTTGGACTAGGGGCTGCGGCCTCGGGACAATCTGTTAGCTTCAGCTGAATGTTCATCTAGTGGTTTGAAGTATTTCATGATGACTTTACTCTCCCAGAAACTGAAGTCGTATTATGAGAGAGAATAATTATCAGAGACGCACTGGTGTGCCAACCGAGTATGGTAGCGATGTTGACTTATGATGGTTTAATCTATGGGATCATGCCAGTGGAATAGCGGACCTGAATCTCAGTAACCCAAGATGGAACAACGAAAACAATTATTGTACCTTAGCTGTCTATTGTGTATTCAGACAAAATATTATCATTGGATATCTCAGCAGTCAACACAGACGCAACATATTCAATGACGTCACTGCAAAGATAGCTAGAGATGTTATCTTTCTTTTCATAGTAATTACACATCTCAACTGGAACCTGGTATCTAAATAGACCAGCTCTTGTTCTAGCGTATCCTGAATAAGTGAGCCTACGTGATTGCAGTGACTGGAGGCAATGACCATTTAGGAATCGCAATTAGCAGGAACATGGACCGCGTTAGGGACACCTTAACTCACTGAACCTAAACCATGTACTGGGACACATACATGATTGTTTTACAAGAGTTTCCCGCCATTCCCTCAGGTAGTAATTAGTAAATGTGGAATCATTTGCCAACGGTTTTGATTAGAAACATGTTTGCATTTACGCAGATGCTTCCGAAGGGTAATTTCGGGTAAGAACTAATCGTAGATAAGAACCTGTGAGCTCTCAGGTCACACAAACCACACTAATTCTCATCGTATCATATCTACTTCTCCATGCATGTGCATGTTGCTCCTATCCAGTGATAACCACTCTTTGGTGTCTGCATAGTAGCAGACAAGACAAAATAAGAATCGTGTTTCACGGATTCAGCTGTGATAAGCCTACTCACCAAGTAACATCTACTCACGCAGAAATATGTTTCGTTATGCATTCACCCTTGACCTGCACTGTTAACGCGTAGCTCGGAAGAAGGGGCAGCCCACTCTGCCAGATCTCGCAAGCAGCTTTTATGGCAATCGGTCAGGCATGACAAGGGTGACGTCATCACCAGCATTGGTGCTCGCGAGTCCCAGTAACTTGAGCGATCTCCGACCCCCATGGTGATGGGGTAAATCTATTTCAGGTGGTTTAAAGGACATTCACGTGCAATGAACCTTGCTGTACTTTCTCCCTTATTCAACTCTAACCCAAATTACTTCTCGAAACACAGTCCTGATCCCAGTTTATAGCTACGTCCGTGGACGGTCAATAAGTGCCAAGTCTCCCTCAACCGGAAGTGTTAAACGATTGTCGTAATTTCGCACATTGGTCGAATGATTTATCCTCGTTACAACTGTTAGGCGGCGGTGCTTCAGACGCGGCGATTCCCCAGTATTAGCTCACGCTGGTGATTACTTTTATCGCGTCTGAAGTTTCTCATTGTGTTCGAAACACAAGACCTGATAAGGTTCCCAATATATTTCTGACTGCTTTGCTTTCCGACTAATAGATCAACATTGATGAAATAGTAACGGCGTGTTTTCATCCAGCAGTACTATATGGTTAAGTATGGACGATTGACACCAGAGTACGTTTGCTTTTTTCCAGTTTCTTGCTTTTTTATCCCTTGACATCGGTGTTTCAGCATTTTGTAGATGTGAATGCCCATGAAATTGGGAACACCCCCACGATTATTTCAGACATGTATTACGTTATCTGTTTTATAAGTGTTTCTGTATTCTTGCACCAACGTACATGTCTGTGTGTTTGCCGTGTCTGTTAGGCTGTTTAGTTCCACAGGACCGGATACGTTTTGCCTCGAACAGTACGAGACCAACGAGTCTGTCCGGGAAGTGGTCAGAGACGTGCCATGCGGCAGCCTCTCCAAGTCCATCTCTCAGGGCACCGTCGCGGGAGATCACAGACGTGGATGTCAAAGGAGACACCGTTCGGACAATGTGAACGACTGGACTAGCCTTGCCATGTCAGACCTGCTGGCAGCGCTGCACGGCGAAAGGTTTCAGCGACGACCACTATCTCTCCCACACGATTTGGGACTGAGTGACTGATGAGCAAGTGCAGTCGAGGTACAGACAAATTGGGTCATACGCTGCAGCAAGTAGAACTGACCGCACATCTTCGTTAGTTCGTTTGTATGAGGCTCGCTCCGGCTGTGAAACTTCAGTTAGTTAGTTAGTCAATTTATTCATACAGTTCACGAAAAAACGAACACAATAACGAGCAGAGTACTAACAAGAAAATAAAAACAAATTTAGAATACCAATTCCGGAGGCCGACGAAGGAAAAGCAAATTGGGGACACAATACAAGAATAGCACATGGAAACGGGAACCTCACGGTCTCGAGAAATAATTATCAGTAGCGAATTCTACCTCGCAAACATGTGATTGGTCACCCCCACAAGATTGATGGATATTTACAGAGTCAATTATCGTTACATAGTTTCTTCGTATGCTTTTCTAGTTAACTGACAGTACGGAAGACAAGCTCGACCGACTGAATTTCTACGCAAGAGCAGAGACAGTCTTCCAATGGAGTAAGTTTTAACACTGCCACCTCCAATTATGAATCCTCATTATTCGTGTCTTTTTGGAACGGTTATGGGTTATTACAACTCGCATTCACATTGAGAATTACATGATTGAACATGGGAAGACGCATGCGTCCACGAATCAATGGGTTTTCTAGCCAGCAAAATGAACATAATCAAGACACAGTCAGGACGATACATGTTTATTTGATAGCAGTCAATCCCGCGGGACCAATCGTCTAGTGCACAATGTTATTAGTCGTCCTTACTCTGGCGCGGGATAAACTGAATCCGAGCAGTTCAGTATTGATGAAAACCCCTTTGCGGGGATGCCGCAAAAGCAAAAGTGCAACAGCCAAAGTCAAGCTCTCATAGTACCCAGCGAGGTGCATTTGACATCGATTTTCCTTAAGAGGGCCGTTTGGAGAGATGTCTGAGAAAAAGTTTGTACGACTATTACCTGACAAGTTAATCGATAAGTTCGGAATTTGAGCATTTGTTGTCACCGTGGAGAAATAGTATTGACCGAACTGTTACAGCAGTACGAGTCTCGAATGCTAAGACAGAGCTTCACTATGACTGGCAGCGACGATCTTTTTGTTTATATTTCGGACAATAAGCCAGCTCACAGTTAGAGTTAATGATATTATAATCTCATTGTACTATCATCATGTCAAAAGCCATCGCAGTACATACACGGATATGCAAAACAGGGACTGTGCACGAGGAGTTTCTTCGGAGTTCACTGAAGCGAAATTGCTCATACTACTGACATGACAATTCACACATATTATTACCCAAAAATTTCAAGCAATAGATTCATCAAAGTCGAATGAAGCGAATTGTTTCAGGTTTTCAAGAGAACTGACGGTTCGAGTGAAACCTGCAACAGCAACGCTATGAGCAGGTAGGGAATTTGCAATGTGGGCATGCGCACTCACTGGGTTATTGAACTGTGTGTCCTAACCTGCTGCTAATCGTGATTTCCCAGTGTGGCGTCAGGCTGGGTCACTGACTCGTCTTTTGTTTATAATCGGGTTTTTTATCAGTTTGAACCGCTCGACCGCAATTCAGCAACTAGAACCGGATATTGCGATTCAATTATGAACATTTTTTTGCTCCAGAATGTGTATTTGCATCCAACACAGGGGATGGAAGTGGGAACGTTGAAATAATCACAATTACACACTTTACATCCCCTTCGTTTGCTGACATAATGAGCGGAACATGCTTCCTCTTGCGCCAAACGATTCCAAAGGTACTTACTTCCACGCGTACCCACGTACAGTTCTGATGAGCACCAGGATATTCACCAGTATATGAACTCAGCAGCATCCGGGCAGATGACGATTGGGAGCAGTCATGCTATCATTGTATTTTACCTCCCATAATAACACTTCGACACTACATGAGATGGTAGTTGAAGAATAATTATTTCGTTCACAGCGTAGCCAACACTCATCTTGGTATCTCCGTCACACCCTCCAAATATTTGGGAATATTTGTGGATTGTATCTCTCCCCATAGGTTCTCAGCCACTGGGCTCTTAGTTACAAAGCATTCGTGACATTCGTTTCAGTAATACTATGGCATTTATGGAGAGGATCGCGTACTAATATATTACTCCTTCCTCAGATACGCCGTAATGGGGGGTCAAAAGTGTATTACATTATACGACACATGGGCGGGTTGTCTAGCCATCTGATTATCTGGCAGCCCGAAGCCTATTTTATGTGACACGTCAATCAATGGACTCCCCGAGCTGAATAAGTCGTCATGTAGTCACAACTGGAATGATATTCTCATTTGGAAGCAATAAAATCACCACTGGAACCGACCAGCCAGGATACAATTTAGTCAGCCATTCTCCTGAGATATACTGGGTCCAGACAATATACACAGATAGACAGATCTAATGCTAATTGAGTCTCTTCTACAGTTTTTCCGGAAAGCGCCGAGTGCATTCGCCAAACCTAGCAGAGGTATTGGCATCGATCTTTGTTGAAAGGTCTGGCCGACGAGGCACTTGAAAGAGAATATTGCTTTGCTGTTAACATATTGAATATTGAATGGCATTTGTTCGTATACTGTTACTGTATGCACCATGCATAAATAACCTCACTGCTCTCACGGAGGTAAAACCTAATAGTGGTATCATTATTATTGTAGATCTGGCCTCCTGAGGAATTCGTGAGCGTTGCCAATTCAATTTTAAAGCAATGAGATCACCATTGTCTGACCAGTCAGAGGTCAATCAAGTCAGCGATTCTCTCCACACACTCCATAAACTGGGTCCAGACGATATACACTGAACTGATGGTGATCGAGTCTCTACTACCGCTATTGTGGAGAGCGCCGAGTGCACCCTCCGATTTCAAACACTTTTGTTAATAGGTTTGGCCGAAGAGAACTTACATGGCTGTAACATATTAAATCGGAAATCCTAGCATTTGCCCGTATATTTTTATTGAATATACTCCGACGATCGGGAGGGTTGGAAATCAAATCCGTGTTGTCGTCACTGTTCAGCAACTCGGAACAAGCTTATACAAGACGGACAATATGATAGGACCGAAATTACCCAATTATCTCAAATTGCTTGTCATAACAAAGGACAAGGAATCTGTCCCCGATATTACCAAACCACGCCCAATGGCATGTAATGTTTCAGTTTTTTGGCTGATATCCGATACTAATGTCGAAGCACAAAGAAACAAGTTCTACAAATGCAAACTAAATGCAATGAGAACCACAATTTAACCTGGATGTCAGCGAATGCATTGGACTTACCGCTTTCCAGATAATGTGATACAGGTACTTATTGAAAATAAATGCCCAAAGCGTGGTTACGTATGAAAAGCCGTAAGAGGAAATGTATTTCCATGATGACATTGGTAGAACCCATTATTGTTTCGAGATGGCAATTCAAATTTTCATTTTTATTGCATGTAACCGTTTTTTATGGTCTTTAAAAAACCATTACTTACGATGCTAATAGTTATTAACTGAAACACCGACGGAAGGTAATTGAAATAAGCTGCAAAGATGAACCAATATTCCAACATAATGATCGAAAACTGACTGACAAGAATAAAAAGATACATAGCCTATTACAAACTTATGGGGCGAGCATACAACCAAAATGGAGTCGTAGCATCTGAATTATAGTCTTACTAATCACTGATGGGATCATTCCCCGCTTGAATGATGCAAATGTTCGAGTCATAGGTATTGACGAACTTGAGAAACATGCAACGAACTCTTCCCAGAATGCATAATAGCCTTTCGAATGATTACTTGTTGATATAGAAACATGAACGGAGAATCGAAATGTAACGTCCGGAAGAAACTTATCATGCAAATCATTGAAATGCTCAACAATTATATAGCAACCTAAAAGGTTCAATGGACAAGGAGAACAAACGATTTAATGAATCCTTGATTTGATAGTCTGAGCCTCAATGTATGTGCCATTCGTCCCGCATTTGAACACAAGGGTTAATGTACTCATCATGAGGACAAAAACATGACGAGTACTCATCCAGAACTGGTTAGCTCTCCAGCCGAAATATCAATTTTATACAAGTTCCCTTTTTTCCAAAGAAAATGACCCCTGAACCCCATCGAACACAATAGGGGTTCTTGTATGCCTGTAAGTAAGTTGCACACTATATGTCAGTTTGATCGGACCAAGCATCATGTTCACCTCAGACGACTCCAGCCCAACATAATTCATGTACTCCCCCTACTCATCAGGGGAACACACATACCGACTATGAGCCTCATCCACCTAGACCTTTTCAAGTTAATTTGTACATTGTATCATGTTTCCTTCACCGAAAATGTCATCCGGTCTTCGCAAGAACAATAGGGTCCTTTTTCCCCCATAAGAAAGCTACACACCTTGCAAATTCCAGCTTGGTCGGACCAAACAATATATATATCATTATATATATATTATATATTAACACATCGTGTTTACAAAATGTGCATGCATTGACTTCTGTGGATCTCAGATCACCTTTGACCCGACTCCAAAACATGTAACTCCAACCATGAGTTTCCTCCATCCAGGCGAGGTCTATGTATCGTGTTTACAAGCAAGGCGTCACACAGGTACACACATACTCATACATCATGGTTGCATAGATTCCTCCACTGACGTCGGTGAATCCCGGAGGCAAATTCCACGCAATGCTAATGGTCTATGGTTAGAATCGATCATTTAAGTAGGCCAATTCCCGCCCAACTTTTGATGAGCTGAATCAATTGTCTACCCAACTGTTTATGCTGTTCTTTTACGCCCACCGGGCTCAACTACTCGATGCATATGGTGAATAATCCAGAATAACAGAGTCACGTTTCTGACGTTAATGTCACTTTGGCGTCCAGTGGGTGTTCATGATAAATATTACAGTTGGGTACGTTCGGGGCTGAGATAAGTCTATTAACACGTCAATCAACATATGTACATACCGGAGTCCCCTATGTAAACTTTCACCACTTGTCCATCAATGCCTAATAATAGTAGCTTGGCTGATGCAGGCCAATGGAGCATGGGATAAGTGAGCGCCAATGATGATTCAGAACAGTTGCTGAAGAGTCAAGCAATGACAAACATGACTGAGGTCAGGCGTTCATTATCAGTCATTACAAGGTGTATTCTTTTTGTCTTAATAAGATTAACTAGGGGGCTCTCACAAGCACACGACAAAGTTGATTCCGGCTGATGAGAGGGTAACGGACCTGACTGATGCAGATGTGACAATGTACCCACATCGATAGCTTCATACTTCACATCAAGAGCAGCCATTCGGTCGAAATCTGCGGTGTGCGTCTCCCCAAATAGTAGGAAGGTGAATAGAAAGTTGAGGGATATGCTTCCCCGATCCCTGGATGGAATCGTCGCTCGTGCATCACATCCATTCCACCGGAGAGATAAAATATAGTTACTAAGTTTCTTATTTCATTATTCAAAGACCAAGTTATATATTGCCCCATTCGAGCAATGTCACAAAAATAACACCAAATAACACCAAATTCATGTCATGTATTACGAATAATTAAAAATTCAATCAGTCGTATAGCCGGTCACCTTGCCGGAAGTTGTCACCAATGCATGTTTTTGTGAAATCTTGTCAGAAAAATAAATCAAGCTGTAACATGTGAATTAGTATTATTATTATCAAATATCGAGTCGATGTCAATATGTTCACGCCATGAACGGAACACGGCATACTATACAGCGGTAGTGCATGATAAACGGCTTCCACACGCGTCTCGCGGCTACTTCTTCTGGCGCAGTTGGCCAGGCTCGTGGATGAGTAGGAACCCTTAGACATGGAGCAATTAGTTATTCACAGATAGTTAATACCAGGCATGTATCCTTCCTAGCACCACGTGATCGATCATAAACATTATGTGATCATCAGTTTAATGACCGATGCATTCCAGGTACATGGGGGATACAAGAGATCATCAGTTTAATGACCAATGCATTCCAGGTAGGCCTACATGGGAGATACAAGAGATCGTGACTGTAGCAGGGTATGCCAAGGTTGGATGGACATCTTCCTAGACCAACAAAACTGAGGACGACGGTCGCTACTTCATCATTACATGGTCTACTGGTACCACGTTGGTGTAGACGTATGGGCACTGAGAGGGACAATCGCGACGTGGGTCGTCAAAGTTACAAGAATTGTTCCATTGATGACATCCTGAGTAGTTGATAAGTAGGTCTATTGTCTTAATTTACTTAAATCATGTGTCTCTTGGTTAACATATGCGTATTGGCGAGGTCTTCAGGATATTAGGTTTACCAGAGTTATTAGTTTCTTACACCAGCCAGATGAGTTGATTATAAGGCCAATTGTTTGAAAATACGGAATCCGTCTTCGGAATTATCAACGTTACAATTACCCAACTCTATCAACAATCCAAATATAACGAGGCGATCGCCGAAAGTGTCTCGCCTGGTTGCACGATCAGTGTTTATTCTATGAGTCGTCACAGAGAAATCTCGTAGGAATATCATAATTTCTCTACTAATTGATTAAGGGTACTATTGTGTATATGTCGGGAGTTTCATTTGGGGGAACACCATTCAGTAATTAGAGCAACACTTTAATTATAGACCTCCGATGACATTGGACTTGGAATGACTAACAGTTTCAGCACCTTAATATGTTCACAAACTCTCATTTGCCTCGCACAATGTTCAAATTATTGACCTTCAGTGACCTCGACCCTACTGTTGAATTTACTGGGACTGAAAGTAGACC
>JAODTT010028987.1:0-10447 GCA_025400115.1 Pentamera pediparva
TCACACAGATCGGTTCATATTACACCCATTCTGAAATCTCTCCATTGGCTTCCGGTTCGGCACCGAATCCAATATAAAATACTCTGCCTAACGTTCCGTGCTGTGAAGACCGGCCAACCTGTCTACCTATCAGACATTCTGCGTCAAATGTCACGATCTCGTCCATCTCGATCCCAATACCAGCATCTCCTTGAAGTTCCACGTTTCCGTACTACGACCTACGGGGACCGTGCCCTCTCTCGCAGTGGACCAGCCCTCTGGAACAGCCTACCAGTCGATCGTTGAGTACATTCAAGAAGCACCTGAAAACTTATCTATTCCTATCGTATTATAATTAATTGTTTCATTTGTCCTGCTCTTCATTCCTTTTCATTAGTCCCGACAGCGCATTAACAAATTTAGTTCTGGATTCTGCGCTTTATAAGACTCATTATTATCATTCCCACTGGGATGGTGATGTTGACTTCGAATTTATTGTGCTACCTCAAGTAGTGGAGGGAGTGGAACAGGAACAGGTCAGGTATACATCGAATCAAGCACGATCAACAGTTTCGTAATCATATTGGTATAACGACTGGTTGAGCGGCTGAATGTTTGAATCAGTGAGTACTGCTAGCTTGGTAGCCCACATTACAGCGTGTAGTTACAGTTCACCAGGCTTGCAGGCTGCTCACACTCTGTTCACCCGTAGGTTGGAGAATGTCTACGCTACCGGATATTGCGAAGCCATCTGTTGGGAATCGTTATGGAATTATCAATTGCGAATGGCTGTGCCGTATGCAGTCGGCTGTGATAAAAGTAGGAGTGGGGCGGGGGGAGAAAAGTGTCTGATACCCAGGTGATGGGTTCATGACAGTTGCCGCATCGTATTCCTTGGTTTTGTTCTGGGGAAGAGGTAAGTATCGTTTCGGAGAAATTTGAGCCGTATAAGAACTAATCATGGAAACAGTGTATTATACTAAAGGAAAACTTCCTCACGATAACTTCTATGTGAATTGTAATGCAACCATCTTGCAAATGATTCAATCTTCCCATCTTATAATAAAATGGTGGGCTCTGTGCATGTAGTAGTCATTTTCTTATAGACAGTGCATACAGTAAACTAGCTGTCGGGATTGTGGAAATTACTGCGTCTACTGATCGGATCGGGTTTTGACCAGCGTTTGCGTCGTTGAAATTCCTTCACTCTGCAGCATGTTGGTAACTCTCGCAGTGCAATAATTGTTATGTACCCGCCGTAAGGCTATCTTTGTTGCTGGCGACCTAAATAACAGTTGAACCTGCAAACCATCCTCTTGTTTGAACTGTCTTTTGGAGACTGAGCCGCTTAAGCAATTCTAACACCCTGATATGGTTACTTCCAATTCGTGCTTTCAGATACAATCAATTTCGGTTCAGTGATACTGCACACCATCGACATTAACAAAACTATGGAACCTGTTTGTTGAATAACACTTCAATACCAGTACATATTGTCTAACATGAGCGACTTCACTCTTAAAGCCTATACGGATGAACTCACTCAATAGAGAATGAAATCAGGGACATTTGTGGAAATCAAAGTGACAATCGTCTTTTTTTCAGATGTTTCATATAATTATATACATTAGGTAATGGGGAAGACGCAATGTACATTCATTCAGGAGATCGACGTATACCTTCAAACCGTGCTGCTTTGAGCAATTATTTCGAGTGGTACTTCACCTCAGTAATACCCCATAACTGTGGCGCCGTTTGCTGTTTGACGAGACCGTCACTGTCCCTGCTGACCTTATCAAACGTTGAACTTCGTTCTGCGAGCGGGATAAATTTGACTGATGTGCAGTTTTTCTCTAGTTACTTACCGCAGTCAGTCGACTGCCCGTATTAACGTACGGCGAATCGACATGTAACTTGATGTAACAGGGCAAATGAAATTCTGCATTTAAACATAACGTAACGAAACACGGAAATACGAAAATAGCGTCCAATAGCGAAGCTGTGAGTTTACCGCCTCCCTAAAAATTGCACGAAGGAGGGATAGTACATGGGGCAGCTTTCCACACCGGAATGACAACGGAAAAAGACAACTTGATGATAGAAACAATGAAGCAAGCTGTGTCACCTGATGTATATATTAATCATCGCAGCGGCTCTGAAGGAATGGATGAGATATCGTTGTTAGTTCGTCCAGAGTATACTTACTGGTAGCTTTATGTATCAACTGTTAGTCTCTATATGGTGGGATATCCATTGGTGTCAGGGCCCAGGGAGTCTAGTAATCCTATATATATATATATATATATATGTGCTCGTTCTGTTAACTTGTCAGTATACACACATTTCCTCATAGCATATATCATGGAATATTTGGAATTCGGAGATAGAGAAACCTTGATTTCCGGCAATTCGCTCATTCTCTTCATCGTTTCTAGGATAATTTGTGATCGTTATAGTCGAGTGACTTCAAATTACGCAACAATAACGAGTTTTGCACAGTCTCTCAAGTTTTGTTAGGCACAGCAAGGCTGTTATTTCATAAGTTACTCGCTTGGAAAATAACATTAATTTTGAGTTCGGAGAGACTGAACTGTGGGTTTGAGATGGAGGTCGCCAAACAAGGACATGGTTTTACATTAGCGCGGTCAAGTCAATTACGGCTTCCTAGCCTGTAATCTGTGGAATAGCAATAGGAGCAAACTGACCAGGAACTGAAATCGTACTGAATTAACAAAATGCATTTTTCACAGAAGCTGTGAAATAGAATGATTACTGAAGAAACGGCCACTGCCCATGCGAGGGTCATAATATAATATGAAATATACTAGAGATATTCATTATAATTTATGTTTAATTTTGAAACACATATTCAGTACCCTGAATTGCCCGCAGGGATCACAGCTTGATACAGCTCTTCTCGAGTGGTACTTGAATAATGATGCTCGATTGAGGTGGTGTTTGCTGTTTGACGAGACTATCACTGTCCCAGCTGACCTAATTAAAAATGGACTGATAAAGAGTAGTTATTCATAGATTGATCAACGCGCATCTTCGATGTATATTTTATGTTTGTCGGCGTTACAGAACAATTATGATGATGCATTTGAGTGGTATCCAGAGTATAATACTTCAGCGCATAAAGTTACAGTGAATTGCCGAATCATTTGTTTCTGTCCAACCAGAAGCGTTCTTCAAGTAACCTGAGCCAGAGATGCTGGTAATGCGCGCCCTCTCAGTCACACAGAGGCGCATTATAGCTTATCTCCACTGCCTAGTAGAACTGCATTCCTGTAGCAAGTTATGATCATATACATGAGTGTGAGTAGCATTTGTGTAAATTATATCTCCACGAAACATCTGATTTTGGTTCAGTGTCATCTTTTCTAGATGTGTATTCTCCAGCCCCCACTTTTACCGTTATACGGTATCAACCCGTGGCACAATACCGCGTATCTTTTCTGATCTTGGAGCACAGATGGTCAATTGGTTTGTCCGGAGCACATATCGACATTTGAGCATTCTTCGGAACACTAAATGTTGAAAGTGTCGACTTCCGCAGTCCGAAGAAATCAGTTTGGCAATATCGTTCAACTGTTACCAAAAATACTCTTGGCTCGTCCGTCTTGTCGAATGCTATGACCCGAACGCACGTACTTCCTCTTATTACTATTCCACTGACAATACTTTGAACAGCCGGACTGTCACAAGTACATGAAGGCATTCGACTCGTTATTGACTCCACTGCCCTGATTCTGTCACAAATCTGGATCATGACAACGTGTTCGTTGAGGGGACACCATCAGATAAAATAGAACGAAAGTGACTCGTTTGTTGTTGAGGAACAACGGTCAGTGACGCTCTTCAAGATGTGACGGTTACGTATCATGAACTGGGGCACTATAGTGGATACCAATAATTACATCATCTCTGTAGAATGGAAATCAATGAACAAAAGAAGCCTGTGGACAGTGCACGATACGAAGTGAAGTGTAATTAAAGCTGTATTAGGCAATAACTCCGTTAATTAGCAACGTGAGATTTCTGTCCGAGGTATCGTAGGCTAGGTGTTCAACCTAAAGCAATCGGCAAAATACGGATCATTTACCCAACATATTTATGTATGTACTTGATGAGTATTTATTTGAATGGAGCTCCGGCAGCTATTGTGTGTCATTCTGCACGCGGTCCTCGTCACTTCGGCAGCTGTCTGTCGGGAACCGCGCCTATGAGGCGCTGGGACGTCACGGTCGAGCGCCCGCGGGCTGACGTCATACTGTGGGGCGTGTCCTAGGCCCACGTGGTCGATCGAAGCGGCGAGGGCGCGATCTGAGCCGGGAATTGGCCATATCCTTAGCGAGTATTTCGAGGTACGCGTTGAGGTAGTGGATATGAGTATGCGTGTATGTATGTATGTATGTATGTATACGATTATCCTGCCTTGCGGAAACTCGCTAATTCCCCTCGAGGGAGTTTGACGCAAGCTGAAGACACCATTATCGTGATACTTACGCACGAGTTTAATGTCCATGATTATGGGATAGCAGCTGCAACTCAGAAAACTGGGAGACAATGTTACTGTCCGAGCCGGGTCGCGAACCCAAGACCTCATGGTTGGAAGCCGCAGATCATAACCACAAGACCATACGCTCGAGAATACTTTGCCCTTTTCACTGGTCAAATGATTTAAACGTTCCCGGGGTGATGCTTCAGTTATGGATTAATAATAATAGTTTGTGTTGACATCATTTGGGTACAAGATCATCTCCCGTGATTCGATATCTGGCTTCGCCGCTCATGAATGTTACTGAGATGGCTAGGCACGAAATCCACGTATATATTACAAAGAAAACCAGTTACATGAGTGACGAGGGTTACATTAGGGTCACTTGTAAAATAAAACGAAAACAAATCAAACCCACGTAATCTATTATTCTACATGTTGCGATCCGCACTGTCTGAGCTTGTTCAACTGCATTTCAATTGTTATATTTACTTGTCACATGACACCCATCATACTGGTAACGATTCCACGTATGTCAATGAAAGGCGGAATTGAGGGATTCGAGCCGCGGACCTCTTGCTTGACGTACGAGGGCGCTGCAAATTGCGCCTTGGATGCCAACTGGTGGTCGAGGGATC
Organism: Pentamera pediparva; assembly: GCA_025400115.1. NCBI lineage: Eukaryota > Metazoa > Echinodermata > Holothuroidea > Dendrochirotida > Phyllophoridae > Pentamera > Pentamera pediparva. Next base: position 5,119 of record JAODTT010028987.1, read on the forward strand.
CGATATATGCTGTGGGATCCAGAGTTGCAGCAGCATGGATGGAGTGGATAGTGTAAATAGCAACAGAAGAATGCCAAGAAAGCGGGAAGCCGAACTTCCCAGTATATATAGCCCATATTCACAAGATGTCGGAGATGTTCCCCCAGCTAGCGCATTTTAATGGAATCACCTTACTTCAAATGAAAGCTTTGTTGTTGAAACTGTTTATCTATGACTGCGCCGGCAAACAAGCAAAAGATCTCAGTGAATTGATGTAAATTTAACCTCTTTTGTGAGAACTTTCCGTTCCCAGAGTACGTGCAGCTATTGTGTCCTTCATACAGTCTCGGTAAACACTTGATACTCAATGTTAAATGGTAACTAGGAAAGAGCGTACTTTTTTGTACGTGTTAAACACTAAAGAATGCTATGCAGTACCTGCAATTAACCAAGACCGTATTGGCTGCTTCGCGGAGGGCAACAAAAATATACGCCTACGCGGAAAACATTGTTGACTATCCAGTTCCGTAAGAACCTTGAGACGGCATCCTGTACGTAAAGGTGATTACGATATGATGAAGTGTTCTTCACTGGTTTACTTTATTTACGTTATAGGCTACTGTCTCACTGTGGCGAGTTGGCACGGCGAATCATGAATCATCACAACAAGACTTCACTTGTAGCCCAAATATCCCGGTGCTTGCAGAAAGGCTAGAGCTGAACGGTTAATCGATGTTGAAACGTGTTGAATGCTGGATTTTATAGCCAATCGACTGGATCACCTATGGCATTGCAATGTGTAGAATACCAATACTATTATGGTAACTTGCAAGTGAGCACCATGCTCATGAGTACATCGTGCACTTAAAACCACAACCTCGAGTTCAACGCCTTAGTCTAGACGATTAGGCCACCCAGCCCAGAAAACTGTTTAGCTTCCGGTTCTCTCAATAAAAATATATATTGTGGTAGCACATATTAGCTGCTGTTGTTGTTTGGGTGTATCTAATTCGAGCTACCGTTATTTACAAGTGAACAATGCTTATAACAAGTTTGTATAACGGTCTGACTAATGTGGTATAAACATATTACAGGTTACCCTAAATGTGACCGATGTTTCATTTCCAATGTGATAAACTTCTTAAAACTGGTTCCCTCAATTTCACTTTCTGATCCGATTTTTCATTTAGCACCTGATTATTAGACACATACTTTGACATTTCATATTAGCTAACAGGAATTCCTGGGTCCATTTTCATATAATCTCTTACTATATCACGGCGCTGCAGTGACAAAATGCAATGCTGTCAGGGCTATTAGAGAGAAAACTCTCCGCATTTTGACAACGATTAACTGACAGAAGTGTTCACAGATGTCTATGAGATGTATATGTATCGCTTTTCCTGTACGATGAATATATATAGGTCTTCAATTATTGTCAAACGCAATCAGTTCTTCATCAATAGACCTTCATATTTCATCGGCGGCGAGAAACCGGTAAGCCTTATTGGTGCATAAAATCGCCCCATTTTCATTTGGCAGTCTTGAATCTTCAATCAACCCATAAAAATAAATGAATGAACGATTGAAAATATTGCAATGCATCAACATATGCAAGATGAAATTACGAAACATTGCGGTAGGGGAGCGTATCAGTTGCTCCGAATAAATGTCATATCTGTCATCTGCAGTTTGTATCAGGCTATATTTTGACTGGTAACTATTTCAATATATTTATTATTATAATTCATTATGATCGACCCGGAATTTCGCGACATTGAAGTTCAAGTTCAGATGGGATTTTATGCCCTAATTTGGCATGGTCTGTGTCCCAGCTCGGTGGCATCGGACTGATTATTCTATTCCCATGCGCATGCAGAGCATTACGCACGCCACCAGTAAGATTTACTCCTAAATTCGCTGGTATGACCCGACAAGGAAAACCCATGCTTTTGTGAATCACATATCAATGTTCATTTAACTTCACCCTCTGGCCCAGCCATAAGAAGCAAAGACCGTATATAATATTGAAACATGGTCCCTACTGAACTTTCTCACAAGATGGGCTACGAGAAGAAACAATCCAAATCATCACGTTATAATCATTCATATTTTCCTGCGAGGTTTTGTAAATGCATCGACGTGCATTAACATGGCGGTATCATCACACATGGAAGGGCCTATAATGTAGATGGATTCAAAAGCTGGGTAAGTTGAGTGTTGGAAAATGCAAGATACATACACGTCACGAACTGTCAGTATGTAACCCCGTGCACATAACGTGAGTCCATTGTCGGTAGTGTTTCACTGATGATAGTTACCAGGGTGATCATACGTAAATAATATGCTTAGTCTTGGGAGTATTTTGATATTTCCTAAAACCTTGTTGAAGCTGCTACAGTCCACATGGGAGGATCAACTAAATGTCACGTCCATTGTCTTGTTAACGATATCAATGTCAGGATGTTTATCTCGGATGTTTCGAACAGGTATCGTTCACTCACTACTTCAGATCAGTAGTTGGTTGGAATTACTCAGCTGTCTCGATCTACAGTATGAGGAATGTCTGTTGCATCTCGGTTTGCCTCCGATAGGACTGAGCTTAATCCGCGGTACTTTTGTAAATTGTCCATGTATACTCGATGGCCTCACTCTCAATTCCTTTTCGACTTTTTTCCAATGTTACTAATAATAGGGGTCATCGACTCAATATTCGTGTCAAACGCTGCAGATTAAATATTCGGGAATTTTCCGATTCGCAAAGAGTGGTCAATGAATAGAACAGCCTTTCAGAAGATGCCTTCAAGAGGTTTGGACTTGTTTTTCGAAAAATGCTGGCAAATTCTTTAGGCGAGGGTTTCTTATCTCATTTGGGATGATTCGGCTACAGAGTCGTTTGTATAAATTCCGTCCTCCTTGGCCAATTGTGACTGAACCAAACTATGCCTATCAGGCCCAATATCAGCGGAACCGCTTCATCGTTCACAAATGTCACATCATTACGGCATTCACTGGATTAACGCCATGCATTCATTTATCACCCAACCCACGTTCTCTCACGTAGGCCTGGGAAAACTGATTGATGACGTCGCAGGTACACAAAGTGAAGACCTGCTGGTTGACTCTTTACAATCAATTGTAGCATATTGTCCTCTCAACACAATGTAACGAATTTCTGTTCCCAATTCCCAGTCCCTTATCAGTTTGTATCATGGTTTCCAAACAAAAATATCTTGCACTGACTCTGTATTACACAGGTTTTAGGCGACACCCTACTAGATATGGTTCATTTCCACATACACACACATCGGCCGAAATTCCAACAGTGTTCATCTTTCTAATAAGGTACCACATTATATGTTGCCAAGTCTTCATATCCCTTGGTAGTCTTCATATCCCTTGGTGTTTGGACAAAACGCCTCATTCCCCCGTCAATTTTCATTAGAAATGTTTCCGAAAGCCACTCCACTTGGAGCCGATAAATGTCTTTCGACAACCCGTGATAAGTTTACTGGCGATGCATACCTTCAGACCAACGAATGTACACTATGGTATCAGAGTGTACGAATTGAAAAGAGGCCGTTCATTAGCAAGTCACCTCTTTTCGCTTGACCCAGTAGTAATAGATGCAAGAACCGAGAGAGATAAGTAGGTCGCATTATATATCATATGTGAGAATGAAAAGTAATGGTGTTTGTCGAGAAAAGTGTTGTAAGGGGCTCCACAGGAAAACATCAGGCGAAGGGAACAATGGAATATGGGCTCTCATCTAGCTATTGAACTTATATTTTAGATGATTGCCCCAATTTGCATTGGTTAGAGGCTGCGATTGCCAAGAAGTTGCCAAAGAGGTTGCAATCACAATTTGTCTCAAAATCTTCAATGTTGAGTATTTGGGGATTTTGAAGGAGTGACTCCAAAACCTTCTCTTCCATGACAATATAACAACTTTGCCAATCACCAGAGTCAAACGAATGACATATCGGGTGGGCATGGCATCAGGTTTACTTAGTTTGTAGATTAGAAGTAGCGGGTAAACGGTGTTACCTATATTGGGTCCTATATAAGGGAATTATAGGCTGAGCTCCACCAAGTGAAATTACGAGACAACACTTGGAATATCAAGAGGTATATTGATGTAGATTGGAATACAATACCGGCAGTTTTGCAAAAATATAACTGAAATTACATTACCAGTCTCCAAACAGAGAAAATGTCAGGCAAAGTTTCACTCAGTAAGAATACAAAGTCACTTTGGTTGAAATTATATTGATTCATAGTACGATACATTCGACGATATTTCGAAATTATGATACCCCATCAAAACGTTTCCGTTGGTCGACATAGCTAGGTCGACGAGAAGCAAATATGGCTTCAATCGAAAGCGCCATATAGTTACGCAACACGTGATAGCCTACGTTCCCTGTAAAAAAATACTCAGACATGATTCTCCAGAGCACGACATCTATAACCAATCGAACATTTCGGAATTACCAGCAGTCACACGTGTAACATCTCGATCGGCTGACAGTTATTCCCCAGATTCGAGCCTCAGGAGTTCACGTGACGTATGTACGAGAATCATTCACACAATCAGAATCACGGTCCCTGGTGAATCGGGCTCATCTCATTTTGGGCGTAGCGGGAGCGGTATTTGGGGCCAGAAGTGTACTGATACCGTTCGCGTGGTAGATGTTAGAACTCTAAAGCCAAGGCAGAGAGCAGAATGAAAGAATCATTCGGTGTCCTGGAGTCGCGTCAACAATGGAAAATAACTGAGGAGAATGGATGACGTTTATAGTCGTTCTCGCTTCCCGTGATCGATTGGGCTTGTCATAGTGATCAGTTGTTGACCATTCGTTGTTTACATTGTCATATATAATGTTGCAGATGAGAGATTCAACAGAAGAGATTACTTCGTGATCTTCGCGGGAATCATGTCTTCGAAGGATTGACACAGAGTGTATTATGTGTACTGTCACTTCTCTTGAGCGGTTGCTCATTACCGTGAAAACACATTTGAATTCATGACGTATGACGAGTCCTTCGGATGGCAAATGTCATCTGCCCAGTGTTCATGCAATTACTGAACAATAATTTGAGCCAGCTGGAGTGTTTAGGGTCGAAATGTAGGGTTTATATAGAGACCAATAATTACCAATATGACATTATTTCTATGCCTGGGTGCGATTTGACGGAATACAGAATCGGCTCCGTAAATTGCCAAATTGCTGGAAATGTGTAACAAATTGCTAGTCATGACCTTATATTATATCAATCAGAATTGGAAAGGGGTTCTGAAAATAGTGACACGATTTCCATATGACCTAATTATGTATGCATATGTACA
>JAODTT010029097.1:0-10445 GCA_025400115.1 Pentamera pediparva
GAAGCACTGTCGTACTTGCGTTTACACATAATTAGCTTGGCTGCCTGATTCTGTATGGACTGTAATGGGAGTAAGGTGGAACCAGGCAGACCAATGAAAATTACATTACAATAATCAATATGAGAGATAACAAGACCTAAGACGATCGTTTTACAACTGTCAGCATCCAAGAACCTGCGAATTTGTCTAATTTTGTTAAGGTTGCCACTGGCAATTCTACATTTCTCAGTGATATGCAATTTTAGAGACATGTTGGTATCGAGGTGGACCCCGAGTAACTTAATACATTTTGCAACATCAATGCTGGCATCACACACTGGGATGGACTTAGTTTCGGTTCTGGAGTCATAGTACCTAGATTTGAAAATAATGACTTCAGTTTTGCGGTCATTCATTTTCAACCTGTTTTCATTCATCCAGGTTTTGACGTTGGACAATGTGCCCTGGATAGATGACACAGAACGCCGCTCCTCGGTGGTGTTGCCAGATTTGAAGTTGCAATAAAGAGAGTGATCGTCAGCGTAGCCAGCGATCTTAACCTGCTGAGGAATAATGTCAGATAATGTGCTGGAGTAACAGTTAAAAAGTACTGGACCTGCTACGGAACCTTGTGGAACAGAGAATGGTAAATCCACAGGTTCAGACACGATGGAGTTAATGGAGATGACGAAGTCTCTGGGGTAGAGGTATGAGCTCAACCACTTGTGAACAGTGTCAGTTGCCCCGTACTTGTTCTTGAGCACGTTCAGTAGTATGCCGTGGTCGACGGTATCGAACGCAGCTGACAGATCGATAGCAACCAGCAGCGTGGAGTGCTTCCGATCCATGCCCATGAGGATGTCGTTGGTCAGCTTCACCAATGCAGTTTCAGTGCTGTAGAAGCGACGGTATGCACTCTGGTAGGATGGGAGGAGCTCGTGTGCATCTGTGTGGGATATGAATTGGTCGACCATGGCTCTCTCTGTGAATTTGGACACCAACGGTAGATTACTGATCGGGCGGTAGTTACTGAAGACTGTGTCGAGTGACGGCTTCTTCAGCAGTGGGGAAACATAGGCCCTTTTCCACAGGGAAGGAAACTGGCCAGATTGGAGCGAAAGATTGATCATGTGGGTGAACGTCGGCATGAGGGTCTCCAGGTGATGCTTGACAAGACTGGATGGCATCGGGTCCGCAGGACAGGTGGTAAAATTCGATTTCCTGATGACATCACGAACCATTTCTCCGTCTAGAGGTGCAAACGTTGACAGCTGATGGTCAGAATGATATGTGGAGCAGTCAAACTCAGGATGGTCGAGCAGGTCAGACCGAATGTTCACGATTTTTGTCAGAAAGTAGGCCGCAAAGTCTTCAGAGAGAACAGTGGTTTCGCCCTCCGGCAGGGGATTGGTCTTGGCCCTGCCAGTTAGATTGTTGATCAGCTTGTACAGCTTCGCCTGATTCGATCTGCACTCAGCCACTTTCTCGGATATGGACTGTGATCTACACGAGTTCAGTTTCTGGTTGTATTCCGTTCGAAGATGTTTATAGGAGAGATGATCTTCCACAGAACGGGACTTAACCCACTTCGCCTCTGCCTTCCTGCATTGCGTTTTCAAGGGCTTCAGCGAGTCGTCGTACCAGGGAACACATACTCTCTCAACCACGGTCTTAACCTGTTCAGGAGCAACCACATCCAATATCTCGGCCATATGTTGATTGTAGAACAGGGCAAGATCGTCAATGTTGGTTATCGTGACACATGACTGGACGAACGAGGACAGGAGTGATTGCAGTTTGGTCTGGTCAATACCCTTCAAGTTACGATAGGTTATCACTTTTGTAGAACGACCTGGTTTAGATTGTGAGAGGTTGCACATGATGAAGTTATGATCGGAGAACAGATGGCCCTCTCTCGGTTCCGTGATGACAATATTGTCATCATCCCTCACAAGAATCAAGTCAAGTGTGTTCCCGGAGTTATGCGTAGGGCAGTGCACAAGCTGGCGCAGGCCCAGGGTAGCGAGCAGTTCCAGAAAGGCGATGCCGTGTCTGTCGGACGAGTCATTGACGTGTATATTAAAGTCTCCGCATACCATAACATGTTGCGATGTGGCGCACAGACCTTCGGCGTAATTTCTGAACTCGTTCAAAAAGACTGGTATGGTGACAGGGTGTGCCGATGAGTAGGGAGGGCGGTAAACACCAACAACAACCATCGAAAAGTCACGGTATTTAACATGCCATTCAGCGTATTCGAAAGATCGTAGTTCCGCCGAATTAACTCTCCTGTGTTTAATAAATGGCTTGTGGATTATTGCTAGCCCACCAGCTCCCCTGCTTAGCCTTGGAACATCATCGATGATAAAGCCAGCATTTCTAATGTCAGAGCGTACATCCTCGTTAGCATCACCAAGCCAGGTTTCAGTTACAACGCACAGGTCAGTCCCAGTACTGACCACGTGGTCCAAGAACATAGTGACCTTGTTACATATCGATCTAGTGTTAACAAGAGCAAACTTCATTCTGTTTGTGTTAGCATTTGTGTAGCTAGTGCTACGGTTGATTTTGACAAGATTTGATCTATGAACGCCATTCTGGATGGGGAATTGGTGTAGTGGTCTGTTACCTGTAATCACCGGAATCCGTTTCGGCCCCGCTGCCGCCCCCACAGAACCGCCTCGTGATCCTCGTTGAGTGCATCGTAATATGCCGTTCTCCTTGACGGCAGCGAATACATCGTCGTCCAATCGACAGTGTAGCCTGGAAGGTCATAGCGTCAAAAGTTCGTTGACCGTATAATGATATCTCGACATAATCAACAGTGAATGGTGACCAGTAGGCCAAGTGAGCTCACGGATGCGACTTTTTTTAGCAGTAACTGCCAATCACGAATCCTCTAGAGCCACAAAAGGCACTGTTCTTGTCTGCATAGGCATCGATGACGTCGAGTGGTCCAGAACTGCGAGTGTTGAATTAATGAATGTATTATGGCGATTATTATTTACATATGTTTTTCCCTATGATCTGCCATGACCGCCCGTAGCCTACTAATTTGTAATTGAAATGCATCAGAAAGTGCAACAATCATACCGGTATATGTTTTTTCGGTTATGGAAGTGCCTTACCACAAGTTGACAATCTGTTCCCAGGGTTAAACGTGATGAAGCTATCGCCGTCACAGCGGTAAACGTCGCTTCCTTGCCTTCTGTTTGGATCATTACATTTGACATAAATGTACCGATTTCCATCTGATGGCATGACACATGGTCCACTGGAAGAGGCACGGTAACTATTGGTCCTCGTGTAACGCCCGCTCTCCAGATAAGGCACTACACATCCTCCTGGGCAAATAAAACCTTCAACGAGAAGAGATATAGAAGAAACATTACCAGTTTATATTATATGGGGTGCATTATGATAACCTCAATTGCCCTTTTCGAACTTGATAAACATTGGCAAACCTGTAATGTCCTCTAAAGGTCATGCGCAGTGATGGGATAAACATTGCTTGAGAACGACATTTCGGAAAATGAAACATTTTTCTAGTATAATTTATGTTTGATCAACATCGTTCAAGGTCAGGAGAGGTCAATTCTTCTGAGATGCTGCCGAATGGATTAGCACCACATCTAGATGATGGACAAACCTCCTGTGTACGTGTCTGGTAATGAAGTGACAACTTACTCGACGTATTTGTTTCGAGTCCATGCCGAAAGCGCAAGAAAGTTATGCATTCGTGATGTTGCATATGTTTATCCGTTTGTGAAACTTGACTGTAATCAATCAGGCAACCCTCATTGCAACAGGCTGAATCATTGTCCATACTGTGCAGATAAATCTCAATGAAGGCGATTATGTCGACAACCGTAGGCTATTTGTTTGCCAAACAAGTTTTTGCTGACATCAGTGAGGAGTGCGAATGGTTGCAACCCAACTACATCATTTTTTAACTAATACTTTTGATAGAAGCGCAAATGGTATTGTTCTCATACGTTTCCATAGTCCCTATCATTTGATGTTGATCTATTCCATAGTCGCGAGTGCGCAGAACATCCATTGACGTTAGTATGGAGTAAACGCGTAGCAGTGGTCAACATTTATCATCAACGTCAACATTTATGAGGGGAACATCGTAAGCACGGTGAGCCGAAGAGCGAAGGACTTAACGTTCTCGTAATTAGTGAATGGTTGCCCAATGTGGATGATTACAACACGTTTTTGGTACTCATAACAGTCATGAGTGGGCGGGTATATAAGCAGCATTTTTAAATTCCACTCATGAAGCCTATTCAAGTTGACCACGCCCATACCAATTGGCATACGGGGTCATGCATTCGACTTACCCAAGTCTGCTGTCTGCTGCAAATTCCATAATTCATGTAATGAACCTAATCAAGTCAACCTGTCCGCGGCCGCAACAGCAGTCCTACTGTCGACCTCATCAAATATGTCCGTCACAATATGAAAGGCACAAAAACATGATGCGTAAACTTTTCCAAGTAGCTAAAGAGACACATGGTCATGTATTAAACTTGCTGAGGTCAAGCAGTTTATATACTTAATCTGCTCAAATAAATGGAGCACGTGCGACAGTACCATACAACTATGGCATCTTCTCATGCCACTACGCCACGAAATATCAGAGTGTTTTTTGCCTACTGCTCCTGGCGCAGAAAACTTCGTCATCAGAGAATTCCATGATCTCAGGTAATTTCCCAGAACAATCAATAATCATGTTCACCGGTTTCAGTGCAACACTAGATCGTGACCCAGCACCAACCGTCGGTCGCCATACTCGTGTATCTCATGTGCATATCGTATGTGTCTCGTGACGTATCTCGTGCAAAACGCGAGAATAGTAATACATAACGATGTGTGTAATTTCTAATAGAACGAGGGGGCTACTCCTCTTCATTACATGTACACCAGTCGAATACGGTAATACGTCTGCGGGAGGCTTCGTTTTTTTTCGTAGGATGGCAGGGGCTCATTCGGACTTCCCGGATGTTCCAAAATCGTTTCAAAATCAGGGTTAGGGTTCGAACTGTAGGTTAGGGTCGTGTTTCTTGGAAATTTGAGGTCGTCCATTCATAATCCGGAAAATATGTCTACAAAGTGTTATTTGAACGAATATGCAAGAACGTGCGTTATGCGATCGGCTACTGTGTGAACGCCCATCAGTACGGTTGTGCCATAGCCGCTGCCGTCCTACGAAAAAAAATTACTTGCGGGAGTTCGCTTGACAAATCCCAATAATCTCAGTTGTCATTCATCGATAATGGATGAAACTCTCCTGCAAATAGCGTTCATGGGACATCGTGGGAGCTATTACATTGTATTTACTGGTCGCAGTTTTGACAAGGGATCTCTCCCAGATTGCATCACAAGCATACAAGGTTTTGCTGATCAGTGAGATGATTATGTGTGAATTTTAGGATGAGGAATACCTCAAATTTTAGCTATGATAGTCTTCATAGATCTCCCACCTTTTTTGCAACTCATTTCATGTATTTCCTTGCAGGGGTAAAAAGAAAAACCACGGTGGAAATGATATAGGAGTAATACTGAACCAGAAAGCCAACGGCTTTGTGATTCCTTGACTGTCTCGATGTTTGTAGATTTCACATGACCTCAGACATTGCCCAAAACAATAAGGATCATGTACACATTTCAGCTATGTTACTGCCTAAAAAAGAAATTAATAGTCCCCACCTCTCTATAAAGGACTGTCCGATTATTGCGCAGGTAATTATGAATTACAGCAATGAGCCCCATCCCTTAATGTGGGACCATTCGATTATTGTATGGGAAATGTTTATATTACTTTGTTAATAAGATCCCCCTTTATGTAGGTTCGTTATATTATTGCATGGGAAATTGTATAATACTATGACAATAAGCTTCACCCCGTCATATAGGACCGTTCCATCATCACATGGGTTATTGTTTGTTACCTTTTATTGTTAGACCTCTGCCATGACTTGTGACCACTGGAAAAAGACGAAAGGTTGCATGATTGTGGATAATGAAATATTATTTATTTCACTTCCTACTGTTGCACACCAAGCATTCTGGACGTTCGGTGTTCACAATGATTCTTTTACTTTGACCAGTGTTGACCTCAGATGACTTCCGACCTGACCACAGACAATAGAGATCGTCTACTCATTCAGACTAACTAACATACTAAGTGAAACTCTCATCCATATAGGTGGGGCCGAGTTAACAAGCTGAAATTCTCGTCCCAAAAATAACCTTGGTCCACACACAAACAGTGGTACTCCACATTGTACTACCCATAAGAAAGCCTCTATCCACATTTCAGCATGATTGGCTCTCTGACCTCAAAACAATAGAGAGCATGTACCCATTATGGGGAACCCACATACCAAGTATGCGCTTGATCCATCCAGGTGGGATCATCTTATCGTGTAACAAGCTAAAATTTACTAAAAAAATATGTTTCGCAACCTCCTCATTTTCCCACAAATGATCCTTGTCAACACTGAAAACAATAGGGTTCTTGTATTCCCTATAAGATTGCTACATACTAAATTTCAGAGTTTGACCTCCGATGACTTCAGATGAGATTTGACCTGACCCTAAAACAATAGAGATCATGTACTCATCATGGGGAACCCACATACCAAGTTCGCTCTTGATCCATCCTGGTGGGAGTCGAGTTATTGCACTAACAAGCCAAAATTAGCTGAGAAGCCAATGTTTCAACATGTTGAAGTTTATCCCAGAAATTACCCCGGTCAACAACAACAACAACAACAGGCTTCTCGTACTCCCCACAAGAAAGCTACATAGTAAATGTCAGCCTGATCGGACCAAGCATTCTGGTATTATCGTGTTAGCAAGGTTTTCATAGGTACTATGCCTGGCTCCTCTCTAAACTGTACAGCAACGGAAGCCGATGACTGGAGGACAAAAGCAACGACCTTATTACTGGAGAATGCTTGATCTGATGAGACAGATGGCCGACAACAGGGTAATACTGCGGCGAGCCCGGTTGCCCGCCCGACGAATGCTCCATGATGACTCATTAGCACCTAAGACCTGGAACGATGAAGATACGGACATTGGGAAACGACGTCGATGACCACGTCAACAAAACTAGACATGTGCAGGCGGGTAAACCGCTAACGTATATATCCCCGCTTTGACGCAAGTGGTAATACTAATTTGATATAAGAGGGTATCCATGACCCAAGATTAGGGCAGGCAGAAAAAATCAGATTTTTTTTTCACATCGCCTAAATTGTGAAAATTTGATGAGCTCATAATGACCTCCACATTTATCGGAGTCCCCATTCACTGTGTTTCGATTAAATTTGACAAACTTGAAATGTTTGCATAAATTATGCAAATTAGCAGCCTACAGCATCGCAGCGACGCCCACTTTCGAACCCAGATTTCTTAAGGCCGGACATGTGTGTCAAGTTTTGGGTGACGGCGGCGGCTGAGACGGCGGCGGCTATACACCCAAAACCATGATATTCTCGAACACCACTCGTTTCGCGGAGATATAATGATCGTTTGAGTGTGCGTTTTGTCAGAAAAACATCAATCTTCCCAACCCACATCTGATGCCCGGGAGCCTTTATTTGATAGCACATTTTAGGAGTTAGGTCTTATCGGACAATTGAATTATATGGTATGTTTCCCATGGATGATCTAGCATTCTAGCGGAATACGTCTATGGTGTTTCGGATAGAAAGGTTTGATTTTAGACGTAATGAAGTGAGGGAAAATCGCAGCGTGGTGACAAGCTACGAGTAGAGCTGACGGCGAGAGCCTAAAGTCATAGGCCTTATGGTCGAGCTTGGCTAAATTTGGATGTGACGCAGAATCTACTAGGTATACTATTTGATCCGTGTTAGGGTCATATATAGGATCATATAGTGGTCTTCATCGTCATCTTCATTGATATACTCCAAGGCGCCTGAAGGTGGCATTTGATAGAGGAAAATTAGTGTGCAGAATATTGATGGTGTAGCCACTGAGTTAATGACTGCCCTCTCGAAGGCACTCTCAATGCCCAGTCCAGCTATGTTTGGTGGAATCTCTTGCAATGGTCCCTGGGATAATAGGCGACCCTGACGGCATTAACACGGTAAACAGTGTCTTGTGTTTCACGATGAACCACTGCCCAGTCCTTGCCATTGACACAATCTTGCTTAAAGCGAGGTGATATCGTCTGGTTGCAAAGAGCGTTGAAGCGACGGCGACGTTTGCATGACGTCACGACGAAGGTAGTCCCAGAGAAATTCGAGATCGACTACGGAATATCATCATTATGATATATCAATGAAATATTTTCGATATACGTTTTTCGTCCCAACGCCATGCAAACGACATCGTCCATTATTCGCTGGGTGTTGTCTCGACATTGTCTCTTAGCTTATGTGTTTGTTTGTTTGATGTGATCCTCTAATCCGGGAACTAAGCAACATTTCCACATTGTCAGTCTTGTGCAAACTAACGCACAACTTGACTGATTGAGGGATAGCAGAAACTTCACTGCAACGGATATATTGGACGACAACTTCACTGCCCAAGCCAGTCTCGAACCCCCGACCTCATGATTATCAGCAGCAGGTCATGGCTAACCCATTTAGGAAGCAGTACAATACAAATACAAATTTATATAGCGCCAATATCCAGGGGAACTCCAGTGCTCAGAAAAAGAAATTGAAGTCAGAGTTCGGTTTTTATTCTATTCTTGAACTTGTTAATGTTTGGTGCTTACTTGATGTGCAGTTGGAGGGAATTCCGAATGGAGGGAGCAGCTATTAACATACTATTTCTTGATATTGTTGATTCGTGGAAGGGCGCTCCTGAGTACCTTGCAATACCATTGCCAAAGCAATCATATTCATTGAAATATGATCGAAAGCTACGCTTTATCGGGAAATTTTGCAATTTAAATAAAGCCGCCTCAGGTCATTACCACTAGACCACATGCTCTTTAGGACGATTCAATAATTGCTTTCGTTATGGTTTCTTGCATAGGCCCGATACTTTCTTAGAACCGCTACACCCATAGATATATGAGCCTCAACCGCGATATGCGTGTAAGGTGCTGCTTGGGAATTCAATGCTGATACATACGCGAAGAAACGGTATGGGGTGGTCTACTTTGTCTGTCGTGACGATAAAACACTCTTTTGAAGAGGCAATGTCGTCTCTCAACACCCCGCGAATGATCGACGGTGCTGCGTGCACGACGTCACGACAAGAAATACTCTGATTTTGAACTGACATATCGTAGTGACGATATATCGTATCGATATTTGAATTGCATTGGACGGTTTTTCGTAGTGACGTCATGCAAACGACGCTGTCTCTTTTCCACCGGCTGCTATACCGGACGATATTGCCTCCCACAATACTATCATCGGCAGTGTAAGGAGAAGCGTCAAATGGGAAATTAGTTTCAGTTCCCCACAGTTACCACGGTTATTACTAGAGTGTGTATCACAATCACAACACTGCTACCATCTCGAGTCTTCAGCCCTGCTTCTTGGAATCTTTGCATGTGGTCTAGTGGTTAGACCTGCGGCTGATAATTCTTAGGTCGTGGGTTCGAGACTGGCTCTGCACAGTGAAATTGTCGTCCAGTTTCTGGGGTGCGGTGAAGTTTCCGCTATCCCCCAATCATGGACGTTAACTTGTGCGTTAGTTTGCACGAGACTGGCCCCTGGACGGCCAGCTAGGCGCTATATATCCCACAAAGAGAGTTTGCCGAGTCCCCGCAAGGGAGAATCCATCAAACAAACAAACAAGCATGAGGAGCCTGACCCCCCAAATACTTCAATCGGTACTGGGGATGCTTACATCGCAGTGAGGGAATTTCCTGTGGCGACGAGTGGGCAATCAGTTGTACTGAGTGGTAAGCACAGTTGTGAGAGCGGCAGCTATCCACCCGGGAGGTAGGGGTCCGGATCCCGGTCGGGTCATAGGGAAGACTCAACAAATGGTACCTGTTGCCCTTCCTCGATCTGGGCTCTCAGCAACAGAAACTGGAACAGGGATAATAAGTTGCAAGTTGCTGTCTGCGTGTAGTTATATCTCCCCTAATTGGAGGAAATTGCATAACCGCGGGGAGAAGTTATTACTATGAAAGTAGCTCTTATCAGACTCTCATTAAATACTGCACAACTTCTTCGTGCAACATTATCTGCTGAATTCCTCACTTAATTCTTTGTTGTAAAAATGCGTCATTCTACCACTGAGCCTGACGAATATTGGTGACTATACATCTGTATTATATACCATATTTCCCGAGTAGCCTGTACACGATAAAAACACCCTGTTTAATTCAAAGGCCAAAGGACATGTAGAAAATTGCCTTCAAACTAGCATTGGTGGAAAGAGGGCACGTGCAAACCCTACACCACAAATTTGAAGATTCTAGCATGTTGCATTGCTGAGTTATTCCAATTCACTTTTTG
>JAODTT010029208.1:0-10445 GCA_025400115.1 Pentamera pediparva
GTTTCCATGCATTTGTTTCTATTCTTCCAATTACTTAGTCAGTTCCTAACTACAGAATCAAAGAAATTCATTGATCTGTAGCTTTCTCTTATTTTTGTGGCCGAAACAAGCAACTTGCCTCGTTTCATATGTAAAGGGGACACCAAAGGTTTTTCTCCGATTTCGAAAAATTTGAGAGCAGTTTACAAAATCTCTCAGGTATTCTTGATAAGTCATGTTCACAGCAACACTTTTGGCTGGCATTGTCGAGTAAATACCCATGGGAAATAACAGTAGTTGTAAATATTTGGGGGGACACCTAAGGTATCTACCAATATTTCGAACTGTTTTTCAGCACCTTCCATTTGACCTCTGTGCTTCCAACCCTATCATTTATATTATCACATATTATTCTGGAAACAAGTATAATGAAAATATATTTACTCTTGTTTAGTCAACAATCAATTTGAGGGGTTTCATATGTAAAGATTTTAGGGGACACCAAAATTCACATAGTGATGTTTTTTTTTAAATCACAATATCGTCAGGAAAAACAATCATTTATAATGAAGCGTGAGTTAATTACTGAACACTATACTGACTATAGTCTCATATTACCTTTTTAGTTGGAAAATAACAAATATGATCACTAGAACATGAAGATATATTTCACAATAATACTTTTTGGCCTAAATCTGGACATTTTTTGCACTTTTACCATCACAAACAGACCAATACATGTGGATAGGAACAACAAAATAAAATCAGGAAGAAAGACATGTGGTTGATATAAAATTGGCAAATGCCTCAAAAATGCTGATAAAATGGGATTTTAAGCACTGGACCCCTAATTTATGGAATAACCCACATACGGTTCTCAAGATATTCCCATTTGAAGGATTTGCTTCTAAGCCATGCCCACTCACGAATATGATTTAGATTGGCGGAAAAAACAAGAGGAACCATCTACCCACTGATGGTAATCCAGTAACCAATTTAGCATCGCATCTTCCAATTATCATGTTAACGAGAAACTTTGAGGTTTCCGTGCTAAGCCCTGCCCACTCATGAATATTGATGAGATTGGCACCAGAAACGAAAAGGACCATCTACTCACTATGGGTAACACACCAACCAAGTATGAGACCAATCTGACCTTGTGTCTTCCACTTATCGTGTTGACGATGAATTTCGAGGTTTCGGTTCTAAGCCCTGCCCACTCATGAACATTAATGAGGTATGATAACGTCATAGCATGGTTACCTTTGCCACTCCCCAATGATGTCACCAAAGCAAGTTGGGAGTGGATCGGACACATGGTTCCCAAGATATCGGGATTCGAAGGATTTACTCCTAAGCCCCGCCCCTCATGAATATTTAGATCAGCACTGAAAACAATAGGGACCATCTACTCATCATGGATGATCTACCACCCAAGTATGAGATCAATCAGACCTTGTGTCTCCCACTAACCGTGTTTACCAAAAATAAATGAGGTTTTGACATTAAGCACCGCCCATTCTTGAATATTGATGAAATCGGCACCGCAAACAATAGGGATCATCCACTCATCATGGGGGATCTACCACCCGAGTATGAGATCAATCGAACCTCGCGTCTTCCACTTATCGTGTTTACAATAAATGTTGAGGTTTCGACTCTAAGCCCCCTCACTCATGAATAATAGAGAGATCGGCACCAAAAACAACAGGGATAAACTACTCATCATGGGTGATCTGTCACCCAAGAATGCGATCAATCGGACCTTGCGTCTTCTACTTATCGTGTTTACAAGAAAGTGTCACAGACACACACACAGACACACACACGCACATACACACATGCATGACTGCATAGATTCCTTTTGCCTTCGGCAGCAAGGAATAAGAAATGAGGGCCCTCTTCGAAATGGCGACGAAATCTGTATTACATAGCGTTATTCACAACGCTGGCTATACCATATGAACTGAGGTTTCCCATTCAAAACTCGATCAGATATACGAAACACCTATGAGCAGATGAGGTGGTCATGTAACATCTGGAAATATCACGTTTTCAATTCTTTTCCATGTGTGAATTCACATATGATGGCGCTTCCAGCATTCCCAGAATCGAACTTAAAATCCAATGTCAGGAGAGCGGATATGTATATATTGGCTGATTCATTCCAAGTTGGTATCAACAGGAAGGAACAATTGACGGTCACCCCATTTCACTAGTGAGGGCACTCTCATGATGATGTCAAAGCACATTCTAAGAAGGTATCACATGGATAACACTACTTTGACGTGTGCTGCAGATTGATTTGTGGGAGGCTTCAATTTTGGTCATATATACGCGAATAAATCATGTAGCTGTGACGAAAATGACGCAGTCATGAAACAAATGGTAGTCACTCCATTCCCTTGAATTCCCAACTTTGATTTCCCTCACTGTCTCACTGCAAGGTTAGATTAAGCAATTCATTAGTCACGTCTGTCAGATGGCTCATCACCATCACTGATGCAGTTGCTCTTCTGACAAGTGACGCCTCTGCAGTTTCCACAAGGGATAAACTAAGCCCCGTTACTCTTGCAACTGCACCTTCTGTTTCTACAGTCTCAAGTGTAACTCAAGTGCAGCTGGAAAACTTAAGCAGCACCTCTGGTGACACTATATGCCAGCCGGAGGCGTCTGCTAACCTTAGTCACTAATAACCCTGTTGAGGTAGACAAGCGACTCTTGATATCACCCAACACCTGAACAGACTTAATGGCACTGTCCGAAGTACCACCAGAGAACTGGATCTTAGTCTCAAATCATGGCACACGACAGCATGGAGCACCAACCTGCCCAACAGCAACCACCCGACCGATCGCTCCAAGGGCGTGCACCAGAGAATCCACCTGCAAAGTTCAAGTCAGTCAGGCGAAGACTGGGCCAGGTGCTGAAAGAAATGTGACTCATCTGTAGTTATTGCTATCCCGAGCATATCACCCTTCTCCTTCTAGATTTACAGTCTGATGGGATGATATCGGCGCTCCTAACCGAGCTGTATAGAGACCATGCATAACTCAGGAATGGCTTGGCACCAAGCCCAGAGCATGCTCGAATGAATGCCACGAACTCCATGAGCAATCCCACCTTTCAACTGCCTCACCACTTCCCAAAATTCTTCAATTTGCGATCTGGTCCATGCACGAGCCCTCAAACACATAATGAGCTAGTCAGACTCACTGGTGTATGATCACCTACTAAGTTTTTACTTAGTCCGTCCTCGATTAGTCGGCAGGGGCACCGTCATGACTAGAGGTGGTTTTCAATTCCCCAATGTTGTTCAGGCAGAGAATTTTCTCAGACCGCAATTTGCTCGGCCTATCCGAGGTTCCAAGCACCAAGCCTTTCGAACGTCTTCATTGCAATGTTGGATTTGGTAGTGATCGCTTGTTCTGTGGATATGGGAGCTCTGTCTCTTAGTGAGATCAATAATCGTCACTATAGGTCCTACGTATCCGAGGTAGCGGCTCTCTGCTTTTCAGTGTATTCCAGTTGTAGGCATAGTGCACTCTAACATCAGTACAGAGACAGCAGCAATATTCGAAGAAATTATGGTACCTTGTTACCCATGTTAATGTAACTCCTGTGAGTCCTCAATATACACTAGAGCACAAGTGGTTTGAGAATGCTAATACACTCTTTGCTATTTTAAATTCGGGATCGAAGTAAGTCTACAACTAACTCCGGTTCCGCGGATTTCATTTCTTCATTCAAATCCGCTCTAGAGTATGAATTTGTAGGTTTTTATTTATTTTCTTATAATGAAATTGAATTAACAGTGTTGAAAAATGCACTTGTGCCATACAAATATCGAACACCGCGTGAAGGATGCCATTAGTTACCAGTATAATACACTGTAAGCAACGGGGTCGTTTTGGACCCAAAATTAGTCAGACGGGAACCTACCTATAACTTCTGGGACAGATTTTGACCCAAATTAGGGCAATTTGATCCAATTTGGGTCGGAATTTTGAACCAGAAATGAGGCAGGTTCCCGAGAAAGACTCAGTCTTTTTACAATGTCGACGGGCTGGCCCAAGTTGTGTTTGACAGCGACAGTCAAATAGAAGGTTTAGAGATCCATCTTGATGGTGTCATTAGAATTCGATTAGGAGTGACCGACGTTGCAAAGTGGGCATAGCCTACACCCTTCCCTGTTCGTGTACAGCGAAGAAGTGCAATATGTCATTACGCTTATTTTGATGACGGGGTTGCCAAATTTTGGGATCACGAACAATAAAAAGAAACACAAATGCATAGTAGCCCTGGTACGTTTGTCAATTCCTTGATATACTGAGTGAATCAAAATTGTTCTCACATGTTAGAAGGGATGAACGCTTGCACAACCCTAATTAAAACACACAAGCGTGCACATTCATGATTATTGATCAAAAGAATCACATGTTGCCACAATTACAAGGACCCATAAGCAAACAGAGAATACTAAATACTCCCCATGCATTTCCCGATACGTTCGTTGCAATATGAAACACCTTGGCCAAGAATGCGCTCACACATTCATGAGTGGTTACAAGGTTTTTTAGACTTTGACTCCTCTTGATCTCAGATAACCTCTGACCTGACCCAGAAACAATAGGGATCATAAGAATCCATAAAACAAACTGACATACGAAATATGGATGACAAGAAGTAACGAGTCTGACGAGTTCAACTTCTCTGTGCGTTCCAATATTACCACGAGCAACACCTGATTTGGGGTCCACATCCGTCAGCCAGCCGTAGATCTGCTCTTCCAGTGTCCTCTCCTCAATCACATTATACAATATATTCGATAATATATAATGACTTCGGACTATCAGGTCCTCCATATAATAACTATTGATATACTGATCAAGCAAACATCGATTCTGATGCATATTCTCCTATAAAATAGTTAGAGCTGAAAACAAATCAAAAGACGAAGTGAGATTAGGAGGTAAAAAGCAATCTAAAGACCGAGATCTCACTTTTCGCTCCCTGACAATGGGACATAGGACTAAGAAATATAAATTGGTAGTATATTTATTTCTAGATAATGTAAAAATCATAAAATATATTTAATGATAAATGACTTTGGACTATAAGGTCCTCCATATAATAATTATCAATAACCTGATCTAGAAAACATCGATTTTTATGCTTTATACTCTTTTAAATGGTGAGAGTTGAAAAACAATCAGAAGATGGAAATTTGAATTTTTTCGTCAACTGACAATGAGACACTCGACTAAGAAATAGAAATAAACAGTATGTTATACAGATATTGAATGTTTTCGAGCGCAATGTTTCAAATAGTTCATGAGTTGAGAGAACAAACGTTTCATTCAACGTGGCGCAGCCGAGTTGAATAAAACAAATTTAAACTTTCAGCACATTTCATTATCTGTTTTATATAACACCGACGACAACAATTGGCGTGCGACCAAACTTCTTCTGTGTCAAAACTTTGGTGCAAGTTGCGTCTAAACAGAGCGTGCAAAGAAATTGGCGTTTGGCCAAACTTCTTCTATGTCAATACTTTGTTGCAAGTTGCGTCTCAACAGAGTGTGCAATAACATTTTTGTGGGAACATTTTTGCACGGTCGTGCAACAGTACTCTCAATACATTATCATATGACAACAATCGCCCCATGACACGATAAGGATATAATTAGGTATCATATAAAACGTTCTATCTGATGTTAAAAATCTTGAAATATATTGAATGATACATGATTTTGGACTATCAGGCCCTCCGTATAATATTTAATATACTGATCTTGCATACATCAATTGTGATGCCTACTCTCTCAAATGATAAGAGTGGGAAAATAATCTGATAGATCGTTCCATAACACCACATCTTAGGAAGACTTGAAATAGGCACATAGTCGATTAGAGTAGTGTTAATGCTGATTAGAATGGGGACACTAATCTATTTAGGACGGTAATTAATTTATTTCATTTAATTTCCAACATATCGAAGGTGGACATGGGATTATGTACCAATCTATCAACGAATTTTCTTCCATCATTTAAGAGGGCAGTTCTGTGAATAATGAAAAACAGCTGCAGTGACAAATAACTCAAACTGGTTTGCATACAGCAGCGTATGTAACATTAACACCCGAATGTTACGAAGCGTATCATACATCAATCTCGTCGACATGTTGACTTTCCTTGTGCCAGTACAATGTTGCTACGAATAACGCGAGGATTCCGATAGAAATGACTGCCAGAAAAGTTGACACTGAATGTTCTGTGCCAATGTCATAAACGGAGTCATCTGAAGAGAAAGATAGAACATTTAGCAATGGCAAGTTTCAAATTGAAGATCATTTTGTCCATCTTGGAGCCATGATGTTTTTATTGCATTTAACTGTTAACATGACTAGTATTTTAATTGCGTCGTGAACTCAAGTGCCTTACGGGCCTCTACAACGTATTCAGACAAAGAAGAGGAAGACAAAGTGTACTGCTAATGAATGACCGAGTGCCACGTTCCTGTGGGTATCACGGTCCTATCAGGGAGGTTGATGGATATCCTTTTAACATCGAGTTGTATTATTCCCTGAAAGTGTTATGCCAACAATTAATTCTAAAGATCAAATGACCGGAAAATAAACAATTGTGGAACTGACGAATCGGATCAGGTTTAGTTACAATAACCAACAGATATCCTGAAAAAGGCCAACTAATGATACGAAGACTGTATTACTACTCCAGCAAAGCGAGGTCAGCGGAGTGCTTGCCGTTTTGTGACGTCAAAAAGACGGCGAACTGTTGCCCAATTCGGTCATTTGTCCGGTCTCCATGGCACAGCATTCTCTAGTGTAGAGACTGAAGTACAACACCATATCAATCTTGCTAATGGTTCTCGGGCCAGATATATCTCAAGACTCAAAGAGTGCCAATCGCACAGTAGTTCCCATATAATTGCAGCTGTGCAGTGTGATTAAAAAGTAGAACAATGTTGCGTGATATCGGAAAACCACCGAAATGACCTATAAATGGCCTGTGACATCGAATCCCTGAACAGAAAATATGTTCCATTGCTCATTGTTATCGCTACCATGAGCATCTGTGGAGGGTGAAGCGTTTCGTTAATTTCACTACCAAAATGACCATTCGAGCCGAAATGACCCCTTAGTGAACTTTGATCACAAATCCATGAGCACCTCATGTGTAGCATTACCTCCTGGTAATACAAACCGACTCAATAAAAATAATTCGGGAGAAGGTGCAATTTACAATTGTTCGCAAAAATGGTCGAAACCGACCGCCTGGTGGCCGTTCTGAATGCATGCACCATTGTTAAACAATAGCAATGAACTTTTACCAAATTCGTCTGTAGCTGACCTTTGACCGCCTGTATCCTCACTTGGTGGTCACTGTTTCATCAAGATCCATCAAACTATGTAGAACGAGTAGCCATTCCAATCATGTTTGTAAAGATACATTTGGTATCCGAGTCACACTACCTTAACCGGCCATAATTATATCCCCCCGACACGGGGGATATTTTGGTTTTGCGTGTGTAGCCGCAATTTCTGGGCCTTAGCGCAATAACTCTCCAACGCAATGTCTGATTGACACGAGACTTGCCACTCAAATCTCGGAAGTGGGCATCGCCGCATCGCTGTTGGCCGCTAATTTGCATGATTTGCGAGGAGTTCCGAAGTTTGCCAGATTTGAGCGAAGCCTGGTGGGTTGGGACTACAGTTCGTCCCGACAGATGTGGAGGTCATCTCGAGGTCATCGGAGGTCACATTTGCATGATTTATGCGATCTTCCAAACTTCCACGGATATGAACGAAACTTAGTGGATGGGGATTACAGTTGGTCCTAACAGGGTTAAACTCAAGGTCATTTCAAGTTTATCGGAGGATTTTGCCATTTATACAAGTTGGTGCTAACAAGATTTGGCAAGTAAGAAAAATATTTCACCTGAAATTGCCCGCTTATTTCTTGCTGGAGCTGTAAAAATAACAAAAGAATAGAGTCAATTTAAATCAATGAACTTAATATAACGAGCCACAAGTCCTATACTGCTTGAAGTCCTAACTTGGAAAAACTTCGAGCAGAAACTGTCACAAAGTAGGTGGGTGATCAAAATAAAAACAACACCCTAATTAACACTAACAGCACACTAATGGACACTAATCTACATTGACAACATACTTATGGCTTTTTAACTCCGACAGCGCAGCGTGCACGGCTCTATGTTTTTACTTATGTTTTACTTCGTTCCTGCGTGGCACTCCACTAACTAATTACTGACTCATTCACTTCCACACTCACTCATTCACTCACTCGCTTCCCCACTCACTAAACTAATTCATCCACGAAGGAGCATGCGACACTTTTTTGCATCTACTTCCTACACACCAGGTTGCTTCGGAGCATGCGACCAGGCTAGCCCACATCACATGGCTCATCAACTCTCTCTAAGATATCTGTTGATCATGATATACATGGCTGTCCTGACAACCCACTTGCGCGTGGACCGCAGTGACCTAATTAGCTAAGGCGTGGAGGTTGTGGGTTCGAGTTGGTACCAATGCTCAAGTTTCTTTATTCTAATTTCCCCCAATGAGGAGTAGGCAGTTTGCATGTTGACGCCTGCGTGTCCCCCCCCCTCCCTTATTCTGCATTGCGCGCTGTCACGCCACAGAGGCATTGCCGTGTCCGAACGAACAAAATCGGGACAGCTACCAAAGAGTTGCTTCTCAAAGTTAACATTCGGGCCACTATTCCGTAGGGTCGTGTGACTGGCACGAAAGTCTGCACCTATGAAGGTATGTCCAAACAGGATGTGCTCCGCTCTGCCATCGTTCACTTGTATTATTCCGAATATGCGCTGAGACGTTTATGTGGCAAAGGACAGTCTATAACGGAGACCGGCATGGGAAATGTAAGGAAAGAGTAGAAAGAGAGAGCTTGTTACATCATACCTAAAAGCCCGGGGTGTAAGATGAAGTGAAACAGGCGGAAGGCTGAACATTCCAAAGACGAGAGGTTCTAACATTGAAGGGAGAGTTAGAGACAGTGTGAGCTACAGGGATGGAACCTACATAGCAGTGCATGCTGCACAAAGATACGATCGTGTCACACGAGCTGGGCGGCAGAGTGGAGGCATGACAGATTTTAGGTCTAAAGAGCATCCCCCAAAGAAGTAACAGTAGAAGAAAGAGTGAGAGAGCAACGATACACCTACGATGCTCGAGAGATTGAAGCAGGACAGTGAGAGAAACATCGCCAATAAGTGTAATGGCCTTCGACCAGTTAGGGCCAGGGAGAGAAATATGATAACACGTACAATCCAGTGAAAGTGGCAAGACCGTCTAGAGGGCATTCACACTCCCAGGCGAAGCAACATCGTCTGGAAGTATTTCTGAATGTCGATACGAAGCGTTTGCCACAAAGCTTACGGCAATGCCACTTATCAGTAGTAACATTGGAAACTTTTGGGAAGCTATCGAATAAACCTGCCACCGTGTCCGTGACAATATTGAGAAGATGAAGGAATTCCCTGAAAAATACTGTAGGCTTTACCTATCCTAGGTCTAATTTCATTTCTCCTCAACAGAACATCTGAAAATTGCTATTGATCATCATTTCAAATTCAAGACATACTTATGACATCTCCAGCCTGTGTTTATTATCTCAACAATAACTGCTTATTATTCACTTGCCCAAACTAAAACCGAACACAAAGGTCATGTGGTATTTATGAATAGGACATAACATACAGATGATGGGATTATATAGTAATGTGCGAGAAGGATGATAAAACATCACAATGTCAACAATATTTTTTACAGTGGTACCAGTAAATCCTTCTCTTTTATGTTTCTTTCAAGAGATGTTTATTTCACAATCAAATGTTCAAGAGTTAGAAGGCACCCTGCTGACATCCATTCTCCTTAGCTGCACCTCACCCCCTGCCCACCCACATTCTCTCCCTGCCCACCCACACCCTCTCCCTACCTCCTACCTCCTCCCTCCTTCAGCCCCTTCTCTCACCTTGTGCATGATCAGTATCTCCAGTGGCTGAAAGTCAAACATGTCCTTGCTACAGAGGGCCACCGCACCGTCAGCATACCCCACAGCAAACCTCCGGTCCTCGTCAAACCAAGACAAACAGGTGACAGCCACTGGAAGAACAGAAGTAATCATGGATCGAGGGTTAATATTATGTCAGATGTCAGAGGCAAGATAGTGTTTGATGCCAGCAACTTCCTTTAACCGTGATCACCATCTTGAGTGGTTCAAAGTCAAACATGTCCTTGCTACAGAGGGCCACTGCACGATCAGCATACCCCGCAGCAAACCTCCGGTCCTCGTCAAACCAGGACAAACATGTCCTTGCTACAAGGGGGCCACTGCACCATCAGCATACCCCACAGCAAACCTCCGGTCCTCGTCAAACCAGGACAAACATGTCCTTG
>JAODTT010029318.1:0-10445 GCA_025400115.1 Pentamera pediparva
CTTAACTTCCGTTGGGCTCATATTAACTTTGACCTGACTCTAAAACAAGGATCGTATATTTCTTATGGGGAACCCACATGACAAGTATGAGCTTGATCCATCCCAGCTGAAATTAGCCAACATATCAATCGCTCAAAATTGTCCAACTCCTCGCCAAAATGACTCTCGCTCTACACGAAGACAATGGGAGTATTGTACTCATCCCGAGAAAGCTATAGGATAGATTTCAGTTTGATGGGACCAAGCATTGTGGACTTATCGTTTTTACAAGATTTTCAGACGTTGACCTCTGTTGACCTCAAATGATCCTCGACCTGAGTCCAAAACAGTAGGCATCATGTACTCAATATGGGGAACCCACATGCCGAGTGGGAGCTTCATTCATCCAGGTGGGTCTGAGTTATCGTGTCCGAAAGCTACAATTCGCCAAAATATCATTTTCAACATTCAACAACACTTTCCTTTCATTTGAGTCGTCACAGAGATCACAACAGAGGTGTTCATGTTAAATGTAATATGTATTTACCGATGCAATAATCGAACAGTCCCACGATAAGGGGTGGAACTTATTATTATAGTAATGTATGAAATTACCCACGCAATGATCGAACAGTCCTCCATAATGGGGTGGGTTTTTTTTGAGAGAGAAGACAGCTAAAACCTTTATTACTCCTGAACATGAATAACATGGTCCTTTCCTCTTTACGCAATCACCTGAAATGCTCACATGTTACGAAAAACATCCGCACCGTGTTATGATAA
The DNA here is from genome assembly GCA_025400115.1 of Pentamera pediparva. Taxonomy (NCBI): domain Eukaryota; kingdom Metazoa; phylum Echinodermata; class Holothuroidea; order Dendrochirotida; family Phyllophoridae; genus Pentamera; species Pentamera pediparva. The sequence continues at coordinate 763 of JAODTT010029318.1, forward strand.
AATATATGTTTATACTAATATACATTAGTAACAGCCGAGCATCACTATACATGTTCATGGCTGTGGATCCTGCTATTGGATCGGAGGCATGGTAACTTTCCCATCTTTACTCGCCCCCGATTGATGCATCTTCCTTCCAAATAATTATCTTCAATATCGCATACACAACATCTAGTTTAATTACAAGTATCTGTACAAATATGCATCTCGTAACAGACTGAAGATTTATGAGCAGCTGCATATGCGAGACTGGGAATTTGTATGGAGTGATAGGATATGATAATGAGTAATGACCAAAGTAGACACGCTGAATGTAGTTCATTAGGAAAGTATTGCTAGGCTGCGGCAACTTCAATCCTGTCATAAATGGACTGATAGAAGCCAATGGATCGGTTCTTGTTTCGCGTCAGATAGCAACCACATGGGATCTGGAATTTTTGTGAAAAAATGTTTCGTGTTATTGTAACCTACGTGGATTTACCCATGCATAAACGTGTTTATGTTATTTTGCCGCAACCACACTGCCGCTAATTAGACAGTATGGACGGAATTTGATATGGGCAATTTATTCGCATTTTTATTCGTCGTATTGCCACATTATTATGTAAATTGCATAAAACAACCGTTATTATGAACATAGGTACAATCTCCTTTCATCAAACGAAAAACAAACTTTTCTTACTGGAACGTCCAAGTAAGAGTTACTGAATTGAGGGGTCTTTTTCAAAAGAATACTGATAATATTTTGCTGACCATCGGGTCTATGTTGTTAGGGTCATAGAGTCATTGCCCTCGTAAATGACGCATCTAAATCGAGAGGACTCAGAAAAGTGTGAACTTAGCCAACAAGTACATACCACCGTTATCAAGTGGCTGCCTGAATGGTCCCGATGGCACAAACAGTTGCTGCGTAACTAAAGTCTTTGCCCCGAGCGCCGCGACAGCCCACATAGTTCATTCATATTTACCATCGGCCGCTCTGACAAGTAATTAACATCCTGGCCAATCTACTCGACAGCGTGAGAGGTGATCCTCGCTCTATGTGCCGTTTTGTATTGAAGTACACACTGGTTGTTTTTGGACATCTTCATTTATGTTTGCTCTAGCATTGATTGGAGCACGCCAGCTTCTTCACATATCTACAGTCCCCAAGGTGTACCTAAGAGGCGAGTCCAAGAGTATAATCGATAACCGATGCCCTGGCGCGTGCGACAGAAAGGCGTCCGTGTTTGACTTCCGACTAGAACGAATCACCCGGGTAATTAGACAAAATAAAATGGTAACACAACATTCAAATAGAGGAGAGAATGTTCATTTGCACGGGTGAATGAAATGATAAAAGTTCGGTCAGATGAGAGGGGTTCCGCTGAAAACAGCGCATCTGCTCAAGTTGAACGGATAGAAAAGTGCAGAGCTGGGCGATATTAGAAGCGAGCAGGCCGATGGAAGGGCATGCATCTCGTACATGAACTGAAACGGGGGGACACGAAAAGGTAGCACATTTTGAGAACAGCGCGCAGTGAGCGAAAAACGGGATTGAACAGCAATGTATTACTGCTTCGTGATAGGTTGTACAACAGAGTTGGAGTTGGAACAGCTAGGCGTATTGATTGTATCGTTTGGAGTCAAACGCCTCAGATATAAGCAGTTTATTGTTCATACCAAATCGAAACACATTCTCCTTTCAACTGCTCTTTCGTTACCACGATCGGGCTTCACTGATTCCCAGCATGTTCAACGAAAACAAGAGTCGACAGAATAGAGAGGAGATATCATATGCGGAGGGAGCAACCACCAGGGAGGAGGAACAACTGATCGTGAGCAAAAGCCCTCGGGATGTGAACATAACAAGTGTCGTCTCCATGAAATATAACACTTCTGTAAGTTATCGAGACTGCCAAGTAGAAGAGAGTGTTTTTGCGCTCTCGACAGAAATGAAAGATGCACAAGGTAATGCAGCCTGCCGTGTAGCTCTAGAGCTATCATAATTAGCGGCATACCTACAAACCCAATCGAAGACCTTGCGGAAGTCAATATTAGCTGCACAAAAGCCCATAAACTAAGCTCCCGCATCCGCTCAGACAGAATTCCGGACTTCAGTAGCTATACTATCAGTGAGAGAATGCAAACAGATGGGACAAAACTGCCCTCGACATTCAATTCGAACCAATGAGGCGGCAACCCACAACCCCCCAACACTGTACAGGAGGAGTCAAGGGGGGGGGGGGGGTAAGTTGTCCCATCTAATATTGTCTAGGGTTGCAATCTTAGACAAAATAGATACGACAAAACTGCCCCGAAACTTCATTTGTGTCAATGAAGCCGGTTTCCGTACCCACCTAACCCCTTTCAATAATAAATCCAAAACATGTGTGATCTCTCAACATCAAGCAGGGAGTCGGGCGGTAATTTGTATTATCTAATTTTGTCTAGGATTGTAGTGAAGTTTGCTTCAATTACCACCATCCTAGTCACGCCACAGAGGCATTGCCATGTATCGAATCCTCGAGAAGATCTCATCTCGAATCCAGAATACCAGGACCATCGTCATCTTCGGGCATTGCGTGGGTTCAATCCTTTGCGTGAGTGGTAGTCCACGTAAACACTGGCTGTGTCTATTCAGGTAAACCTGTGTAGACGAATATTCAGGGGAACATTCCCCTCTCTCCGGTTCTTGACCTCCAACTCATCAAAGCTTTCGCCGAGATGAGGGGACTAGATGGGTGAGCTAAATTTGAGAGGAATGATAAGTTTTCATCTAAGTGGATTGGAGACTTCATCCGGAGGCGGTTTGCTCTCTCAACGCTACTCGTTCCCTTCAGTAACCCAATAAAGTATCGATAGTTGTATTTCGAAAGATGCTACTTAACCCATTTTTATATTTTCGTTTCAACATACGAGGACGGGGCACAAAATGACGACTAATTTACATATCAACAGATCTTTGGTCCCAAAGGAGATCACAAATATACAAAGCCACCAACTGAAAAATCATATCCAGTACACCTTCAGGACCATAGTTATGTTAATTTCCCAGACGGTGTTAGCAACAGTACGCAGATGACATCTGCTCCATAACCAGCAAAGAACACGTCGCGAGTAACATCAGGCTAAATGTACCAAAGAAGTTAAACAACAGAAACAAACAGAAATCTTGACTTTCGCAGCCACGCCCACTCCACGCGGAAGCGTCGATTATTCGACGGGGGTTTGAGACGAACCGTCATCTGCAAAACGAGCAATGAAAGAATCACGGAGACCAGTAAAAAAAACCCAAGAGGACGATGGATGTTCGTAATCAACAAACAAATCAAACCCCTGGGAACCACAGTAGGGGATCCTCAGCTAGACGTAATGACAACCAACAGGAAACAGTGGAGAGATTTGGTGACAACAACGACGGGGGTGCAGTGCTGACCAACGTCGGAAACATAACAGAAGAAAGGAGAGAATGTACGTGTGGGTTGTAGTGCGTCTCCATAGAAATATAACGCACACCGCGAGTTGCTGATCTTTTGCGTATGGTACGCATTATAGGCAGTTGACTTCGATCGACCTAGCGCCATGATTGCCCTAGCGGCTTATCGAATGTTCAGAGATATAACCTACATATGTGGAGCTATGAATAGCTCTGATCGTTTTGGTAATTCCTAATTTGGGAGTTGCAGAATAGTAATGAACTACGACAGGTCGACTTTCACTGGTTCATGAACAGTCTCGACTGAATTCAGCTCGATAACGATAGCTAAATTCTCGACTGTTTATTCACCAGTAAAAGTCTCCCAGAAGCAGCCTATTCCTTAATTAAACTACATTTAACATTTGGGTAACATATAACATGTGACATGTTGTATCTAACACGGAGGGCATTTTCCACACCAGTAAACATTTCTACGAACAACGTGTTTGATCCTGTCATTCCCACTAAACACACAGCCTCACAGCGGTACAGGTAAAATTTAATTAAATATTCACGGGATACGTCCGGTCATCCCTATGGTAACTGTCACAAACGCCTAACATAATATATAGGCTCTATTAACAGTTTTATGTCTATTGCATGGTAATTTATTGATTAAATCCTCGCGACACGAGTGGTGGGGATATTATAGTTTTGGGTGTGAGGCCGCTGCCACCGCCGTCGGGGACTTCAGGCGTTAGGGTAATAACTCTCAAAAGCAATGTCCTATTCACACGAAACTTGGCACACATGTCTGCCCTCAAGAAATCTCAGATAGGTTCAAATGTGTGCGTTGCTCCACTGCTGGGGGCTGCTCATTTGCATATTTTACGCTAATCCGTTAAGTTTTGTCGGATTTGAACGAAACTTGGTGGGTTGGGACTACAGTTGTTCCCGACATATGTGGAGGTCATTTCAAGGTCATCCGAGGTTAAATTTGCGTAATTTTGGCGATTTCCCTTAACATCGTCGAATTTGAATGAAACTTGATGGATGTATAATATCTTTGTTGGAAGTCATTTCGATGTCATCGGGGGTCTAATTTACATAATTTATGCGCAACTTTGACGGAATTGAGCGAAACATGGTAGATATGTAGACTACCTCGGTTTTTTATCAAAGTGGAGGGCATTAGGATATTGTTGGCCAAACCCCTCTGCCTTCCACAGCCTTGGTCATGCATGGATAGTGGCTACTGTTTCCCATTGATTGTTTAAATGCGGGGATATACGGTACACGTGGGCGGTTCACCCGCCTGCACATGTCTAGTTATGTATTGTTACAACACAATGCAGCTGCTGACACTGATCAAGCATGCCCCATTTTCTACTTCATCTGCTGCTTGTATCGGTTGAAATACCCTCGAATATTTGAATAGCTAATGAAAAATGCTCTCGGTTATCAAACAAATCCATGCGCCCAACACAGTGGCTGTCGCTTCAAGCTGACGTTGGCCTAATGGATAACAAACATTTCTGGGCATTTCAGTGAAGAGATCGTAGCTTCTGAAGCTCACAGCAAGTTTCGCCACAGTTAATAGATATGTGTCATCTGTAGCCTATATCTCTACGGTGGAACCATCAAAAGCAATTAAATAGAGGTTATTCATGTTTAAGAATCGATGAATCTTTGACTGCGTCCAGCGTGATAGATGTTCAACCTGGTCCTCCTTGGTAAATGAAAGATAAATATGTCACTCTCGTCGGCCTCCGTCAATTAGCCGGTGACTTATAATATTAAATGTGACGAATTCGGTTGCTTTTGGGAGCATTTTTCCTTTGTGAATTATTGTCAAGCAAAAGTGACAGAGGAGGCGAACGCGACCCATTTTGAAAAAAAATCATTAGAGTTCATTGAGTTGGTACCAAAAATCCAAAAAATTTCTAGAAATTGCTTAGGCCTACGTTATGGGGTGGGATAAGTGTTTTTGAAAATATTAGGATCAAAAAATTCAATTGTGAAATTTCCAGTGATTTCCGAGGTTTTTCAACATGGATATACAATTTGAATTACTGGTGGGACCCACCCGAAATTGAGGCGATTGCGTAATACAACGTTTTGCTCCAACGCACAACACAGAAGCCATATTCGATTTGGAGCAAAGCAGCACATGAAAAGTGTTTAACAGAATGGGAGAGGGGCCAACATTGTTCAGAACCACTCAAGTATGAATTAAACATTGGTACTCACAATACGTGAAAACATACAACAAGGGATAGACCTCGGAACAGAAAATTAGAATTATATTCGTCGAGTTCGTGTTCGCCTTGACTGACATGGAGTTAGCATAGGCCTATCCACTGTCCAGACTAATTTAAGAATGGCAGTTGCAAATACAGCCCACCGAGATACAAAGACGGTATCCTTATCTGTCCTGGGAAAGAATCACGTCGTGATTGGCTTGAAGTTTGCGGGAGAACCCAGTGCGTATATAACCACTCTGTCAGTTTAGTATACGGGGTATGACAATTGCCAAAGGAGAGGGAAATATTTTGTGACCATATCTCATTCTCCAAACAGTTGTATCATCAGTCAAATATGTCTCCTGATTGCTCGTTTGGTATTTGCTGACGATGATATACTTGTAAAAATATTGGATTCTCGACAGAAAAACCTGAATTTTTCCTTTTAATCCATGATTATCGATGAAACATTTAAAATTTTCGACGGACCCAAATTCATGATTGATAATTTTAAACTGTCTAACATTTATCCATTTGAATTGCCCGGCATACATGTTTGCTTACCACACACTCGGTCGAGAAATGTTCTCTCTTTAGTCCTCTCTTATAGCAACTTTTTTCACGTTAACTGTACTCTGGAGGGGAGAGGGGGTCAGAGCAGTGGAACTACCCCGAGGTATGCCCTGCTCGTACCAAAGTGCGACCAGCAGTAAGAACGCGATATCGTTACAGCTTGTAGAGACTTAAAACGTTTAATGTTTATCTATATGCCAATCATATAACTTCATGCTCCATTTCCTTGTCGCAAATATTGCAAATGCCACGAGAAACATGCATTCTTTCAGGTATCATTTCATGGTCACCTTACCATTACGTCGTTTGGGCGTACATAATCGGTCGAAACTAATGAACCGTAGTGAGAGCCTTGGTTTTAGTTGGAATACTGGCCAACGTTCCACTGGGAACCAAACACTTGCTCTGGCCACTTGCCGGAAAATTGCCGGAGGCATATTAGGCAAAGGCAAATACTATCAGCACAAGTGGAAGATCAAGGTTTCTCTAATCCCCGTAGGAAATAAAAAAGGAACAAGACAACTCTAAAGTAACTGCTATGTGTGATATCGTATATTTACACTGAATTTGGAACCGGAAACATTGCGATTATCTAACCGAATCTCGCGAGTAGGAACATGTGTATTCAAATTCCATATTGAAAAAAAATTGCTATAACATTTTTGACGTTGGATATTTCCTTGTTATAGGTATAGACTACTAATAAAGCTCTTTCAAAACAAACGAACTGTTAGCATACGCTAGTCTCTAAATAATTTATGGTGATTAGTTGTCTGGAAGCGTGATCTCGAGAAAGCTTAGATGCAATGAACAATCGCATAATTTCAAATATATTCTGACCGTGTGATTAGATTTCTAAATCTAAACCCACCCGAGACTTCAGATATCCCTCAAGGCGAGAGGCGAATGGATTAAGCTGAATTGAATATATTGAATATAAACTGGCCAACTCATTCGTCTGACAGGTGGGCCTCCAGGTCGAAACAAGGAATTATATCCCAATTCGTAAATTATGATTGGAAATCGCAGAATATAATTTTCGTACGATCTGACAAGGCCGCGGGGTACTTTGCTGGACTCGAATCATCGATCATATCTTACCGTCTCCGTGTGATACAGAACCATCGCATATGGTACTTACCCAAATATGAAAATACCCAAATATGAACTGACATTGTACATAGAGAATCTAGTAAGGGAATGTTGTGGGGAATATATCTCAGGAAAATTACAATTCGCTCCATAAATTCTCGCCTAAGACAAAAGCACACAGACAAACCGGCTAATCTCGCGCGGTGACGACACAATGTAAATGAGTGTCACAGTCGTTTTCTACAATGTAGACCGACACTAGATGAACAATATCATGGAGTGTCTTTCAGAGAAAAGAAAATATTCGTTATTCCATGACTTCCTCACATCATAATGTCCCTTCTCCACCAATATCTTACAGATCGTGTACCCACGATTAAGAACAGCCAGGAGTTTAATCGAACCTCATTCTGGTTTACCACAAACTATAGAGAAATCTCGAAACTTTGCGACCCGGCCTATCTGATGAGGTAACATTCGGAGTCTACTTCCATACATTTATATACCGCCGCACGCTGATAAATGACTGCCTCTCTCTGCTAAACTAGATAAGTACTTCGAGTTCGCCTCTGTCCATCCAGTCCTTTCAGAAGAAGTTATAGCATCAGGGCTCGCTAATGGGATTGCAGATTAAGTACCCCTCCCAGTCTCTTGTTTGTCCACAGTACATCACCAAATGTTCATATTAGGCATGTTGGTTGCAACTATGGAGTAGAAGAACCCCATTGTTCTTGGAACAGGTCCAAGGTCATTCAAGGTCAGGAGGGGAGAAAACACGAAAAGCTTGTGAACACGATATCTAGAGAAAAAGGCATCGAACACGTTCATATTAGACATGTTGGTTGCAATTGTGGAGAGGAGGAAGCACAACTATTCTTTCAACTGGTCCGAGGTCATCCAAACTCATAGGTCAAGGTCTATAAACCTTGTAAACAGAATAAATATCGAACGCGAAAGTGCACAGGCTTCATACTTGGTATGTAGGTTGTAAATATATAGTACATAATTCCTATTAATTTTTGGTCGAGTCAAAGTCTGAAAACATTATAAACAGCAAAACTATTGCAAAGGTACACAGGCTTCATACTTGGTATGTTGGTTGAACATATATAGTACATAAATCCTATTATGTTTGGTCAGGTCAAAGGTTACCTCAGTGCAAAAAAGGTCAGAGTCTAAAAACCTTGTAAACAGAATAACTATTGAACGCAAAGGTGTATATACAGGCTCCGTGCTTGGTATGTAGGTTGTAAATATATAGTACATAATTCCTATCAATTTTCGGTCAAGTCATAGTCTGAAAACATTATAAACAGCAAAACTATTGAAAACAAAGGTGCACAGGCTTCATACTTGATATGTAGGTTGTACATATAGAGTTCATACTTCAGATTGATTTTGGGTGAGGTCAAACGTCACATCAGGTCAACAGAGGCCAAAGTCTAAAAACTTTGTGAACAGCCTAACTATTGAACACAAAAGTGCACAGGCTCCATACTTGGTATGTAGGTTTGACATATAGAGTACATCATCCACATCAATTTTGGGTCAGGTCGAAGGTCACATCAGGCCAACAGAGGCCAAGGTCTGAAAACCTCGTAAACAGAATAACCATTATACGCAAAGGTACACAGGCTTCATACTTGGTTTGTAGGTTGAACATATATAGGACATGAATCCTATCAATTTTTGGTCAGGTCAAAGGTTACCTCAAGGCAACAAAGGTCAAAGTCTACAAACCTTGTAAACAGAATAACTATTGAACGCAAGAGTGTATATACAGGCTCCGTGCTTGGTATGTAGGTTAGACATATGGGACACGCAATCCCTATTAATTTTGGGTCAGGTCAAAGTTTTAAAACCTTATAAATACAATTAACTGTTCGCTACAATGGTGTAGAGGCCTTGTCCCTTCTTAACCAAGTGGGAGGGGCGAACCTACAACTGAGCTATGCATCAACTCTTTCCTTGCACATTGGCCTTCAATACTGGACCCCTATTATCAAAATTGGCTTCATATTTCTGGGCTGGTGTTGCATTGTGGTCCACTAACTCGTCCTAACTGGGGTGTTGCTCCCTTATTCGACCAATTGATTGCTTGTGTGAACAGTGACCAGGCATGATCCTTGTCCACACCACAATGTCGTTCACCCCTAATCCTATGAACAAACAAGAACATCTTCTTGCAGTGACCATTATATTTGAACAAGCAATTAGTCAATTCCCTTTATAGTGTATGTTGGGAAAATTCTGGGTAATCTATAGCTTGGCATCAGAAATCTTGTCACTCCAACAGTAACCAAAACATCCTTTTTAAAGTAATTCAAATTGGAGATCATCAATTAAAATTTTGAATAGACATACATTTTCGGGGA
>JAODTT010029429.1:0-10436 GCA_025400115.1 Pentamera pediparva
ATCAAAGGAGCCATGGGAATGGCAACAACGACTACGTTTGCGCGAAGCGCAACATTTTGCAGGGTCCAATTTGACCAACCAACGACATTGCACTGACTCATCACTTAGATAGGCCTCCATTTTCTGTTCAAAGATTACGGCCCTCATTTGTATCTTCTTTGCGGACCACAGGCGCACAGGACATACCAACTTGAGGCGAGACATTCTCGAACTCCCAACATGTGGCCAAATGAGTATAACACAGAGGTAAAACCACAATTGAGCGCAAAGCGCGCGCGAAAATATTACAGTTTCGGGCATTCCATGGAAAATTCAGGCAATCTATCGATATCTTCACCTGAATTTGAACCATGTCTTTGCACGAATTTCTCGCATTCCCTGGCCGAATTTTCGATGCCGCACCGTGTGCCTCCATGAAGTAGTGTTGAGTGTTACACACAACTTTCAACAAGTGGTCGCACCCATGAATTTATTGCTGAATTTGTAAAATTCCCAAATAGACCCATATGAATATGCCCAAAAAATCACAGGTCTCGCCAGGTGGTAGTCAACCCCCTTCCCTTCGAAGGGGCGCTTTGTTTGTTTGTTCAACTAACTGGTCTCTCAGCAGGACATCGACAACTCCCAACGAAGAAGCAACACATCGAGCTGGCGAAGCCAATCTCATATTGCAAACGGAATTAATTGAAGAAGAACTCTGCATCCATTGATAATTGAGAAAAACCCAGCGTCAAATTTCGGGCATTCTTCGAAGGAACATTTTACTTCGCACATGGGACATCATCATTCTGAGCGCTACCGGTACATAAGATACTCGCGCGCGTAGCGCAAAAGAAAAAAACTAGATCATTCATAAGCCTAGGTCATTATGCCTATGTTTAAACGGCGACAGTTTGAGTTGATTTTCGAAGAACACCTTGAAAACAACCAATATTTTATAGTTAGTTAACATTTCTGACACCTCACCCCACTCCCCACGTAAATATTTGCATTAAAACATCGCTGCCACTGATCAGTTAGCAGGTCCACTGTCTAACCCTTGGAGGTTTGTTTGAGGCAGCCCCGTGAAGTCATTGAGATTATAACTCCCAAACGGCGAAGCGATCTTGCTAGGAATAATTCCGAAGGCTGATTTATTATGCAATCGACTTTTCGATGGAACCGACCGAACATATTTCGTGCGGACGCCATTTTGTTTCGTCAGAATTCATCATACGATCTTGGACAAAATACTTCGGGACACCCCAGCTCCCCGTTCAATGTTGGTGTTCGCCACGACAGTGTTTCTGACTGCAACATTGTATGGGAAAGCGGGGGTATGTTGATCGAGAGTCATCTGCTCCTATGATGATTCCCAGAAGCATCTACATAGTTTTTCACAACATTAAGTGAAGTGCCTCAACAATTTTGTCCAAGATTGTAGCTCGTACTCTTCAATCTCCGATAACTACCATGTTTGAAATAACACACTTACTATCATGTTATGAGATGACTCGATTTCACTGTTGGTCAACGTTGTCTCCTATTTATATCGGGTGCCAATCTTCGTATAGAAGGAAACCAATGCGTTGCTAGCTGTCTTGTTCTGAGTAGCGAGTAGTGAGTGGCGCTCTTCGTAAATACGAATGAACGCCAATCTCGCTAGCTCTTAGTGTATAACGAAATAGCGCCACCAAATATTGACAAGTTTAATAAGCAAAACGACATGGGATGGTAATCTGTTGTTCCCGATTGTAACCTACACAAATATTTGAATGCTACGGGATTACCCCAGTGACGGAAGTTCAGTTAGAGGCGTTCGAAGGGAGAAAACAGCATGCACATCCAATACCCTTGAATTCCGATGTGATAAACATCTTTCTATCTCTATCAGTTAGCGGGTCCCCTGTGTAACCCAGTGAGGATTCCTAAAGGCAACCCGTGAAGTCATTCAGATGATAACTTGAAGGAAGACCCACAGCTAGGCCCAGTCCCCGCACGTAATGCTGCTACGTCGTCACAGGTGATAATTTTGAGAGGACGCGCGAATAATGGCGGCGCACATAACTTCCGATGTATGGAACGTCGTTTGGGGAAACGTGAAAATCAAACCCACTGTTCGTCGTATTACCACTGGCTGAACCGTTTGGCTCGGGAAGTGGCTCATTTTGTAGCTTATGATCAGGAGGAAACCCAACAGTGATGATTTGACCAGGATTGAAAATCCTCTTAAGGATTCTAGTCGTTTTGGTAGACTACTTAAGACCGTTCATTGATCCGTCACAGGATTAACATCTAACTGTCCCGAGTTTTTTGGGATTCATCGCATAGAGTGGACGTGGAAATGCTTTGTATGGTAGCTATGGACACCAAATGATTGTAAACCGTTATGATCGTATCCGAGGTCAATAGATAGGTTGGTATGTTGATAGATAAAGTTTACTGTCACCTCAACCCATTTCACTCTGGCGTCCAGGTTCGAATCCTAGCTGGGTCCGAACAAGGACTTACAAATGGTACTTATTGCTTTCTCGCTGGCGCTCAACATGAGACGTTGGAGCAGGGAAAAACAAAGTAGTAATTATCAGGTTGTCGTCTGTGCCGAACCTCCACCTTCACGTCGAGGTATTGTCTTGCCTTAGGTCTTGAGTATAATCCCATAAAAAATGTGTGTTATATGTCTCTCGGAGTCTAATACGCTCGAGTTCAAGTTCACATCGAAGGTGGGCGTTATCATGTAAATCGAGTGCCAGCACATACCATAGCAAAACGATTTTATTTATGATGTGTTTCGCTCGTACGTCTCCCGAGAGAGTTTCCTCTCGAAAGAAAACTGGAACGTACCTGGCGTACAACGTACGACGAAGAATCGTTCCACGGTATGCCATGACTTATTTTGCATTGACATATCATAGTGTTGATATACGGTATCGAATATAGAGGTCGAATCACACTGGAGCTATTTCTTGTCGTGACGTCATGCAAACGACGCCGTCGCTTTTTCTTCAGTTGCTACCAGACGATAGGAAAGGGAGAACAGAGGAATCAATCATTTCAAGCCAACCTGGCAACTGAATTGCTATGTTACCGACTGTACGATACTTAGTGACAATACTTAGGTTCGACAATGAAGAGTGACGATATGAGTTGTTTGTTACGCCTGAAGCTAATAAACTCATTTGGAATATGAAGAAGGAACCTCAGACTGAACAATACTACGAACATAGACGAGAACGCCTCAGTGCGAGGTGTTTCCTTGTCACATTTGTCACGATACCAAACGTTTGTAACACACATCTCGAAGATCTAAGGTAAAAACATTCGGTGAAATGGCACGGGTATGAAAAATAGGTCGGATGATATCCCAAAATAAATCATGACATGGATTACCGTACCTGCATGCACTGTGGCAATTTTGAGTATTTGAAATATTATAAAGACTTCATCTCTATTTTACTCATTCTTCCAGTAACTCAATAACCCAATCACTAGTCGTTCACTGTCTCATTCACACTCGCAAAAGAAACCAAGCGATATGGACACATTTACCAAAGTCCACCCAGTTCAATGTGAATCTCACCCCATCACAGTCTCTCTTACTGACTCATCTATTTGCTCGTTCACCTATTCACTCTCTTATTCACCCATACATTCCGCCTAATTCAATGTGATTCACCTGCCATCTTCTATGTAGCCGACGTGTCGTTGTACTGCAGTAACTGACCCCGCGTTTGTCGTTGACTGCTAGTACGTTGTGTCCATCAATTAACTTGAGTGGACGGACCTACATATCGAGTGTCGAATCGTCCTATTGACCAGTTTAGAGACCTAATTGCCGACTGTGTTCCTTGTAGAGAGCGGCTCGCTCTCAATCAACACGACGGTGAAATGGTGCTTGCTAATTGGTCATCACTCTCTCGTTTCGAAATAATTTGATAATACATTATTGCCCATCCATACCGTATATACGATACGATCACTGCCGTTTTGATCGTGGAGGTCAGAACAACTCTAATAGGCACGCGCCAAGATTGCAAAACTTGAGTTGGCAGTACTCGATGTATCATTTTCATGGGAAGTAATGTATAGATGGGGACAAGTCACCGGAGTATGTTCAAATCACATCACATTGACCGAATATAGACCCATATGGCGCAAGTGGAGCAATTTCAAGAAAGTCACTGTATACAGGTACCCTCTCAAATGAGTTAAAAATATATCTAATGATGTTCCCTAATGCCACTCCTTCGATTTACCTAAAACTGAGTCTATCAGAGATGTTACCATACTAAATAGATCAGTGTCCTGAATCTAACCAGCGTGAAAACCAATCTGATCGACTATATTTATGAGTCTTTCAAAGGAGTGCCATCAGGGAAGAAACTATTAGACTTATTCTTAACTGTTATCATTCGAGAGAGTAAAATCGATTATGGCAGCTCACCAGCACCTTTCAGCCATGACAGTTGCATCTCTGATAGGAAATTATTGCAATTTTATTCAATTTTTGATTTGGTTTTATGGCGAGTAAGTCAAAGAATGTATTCCGCAGAATGAAGCATTGCTGCCAATTGACAAATTATTTTGTTAAATTAATCAATAGCACATCTTTGCATCCATTGATCGCACATATTGTAGATCACAGGATATTACATCTGGCCTAGCCATGTTTCGTTGAGTTACCGTATATAGTGCAATATAGCCTGATACATAACAATACAATACAATACCTAACGATACAATACAATATGATACAATACGATGCAATACGACACGATACAATGCTATGCAATGCAATATATACAATACAGCACAATAAAATACAATATCAATAGGCTAATAATATAATACGTTACGTATTAACTACCAAGGTTACTCACACAAGTATATACGGTCAAAATTATAGCCTGAATGGGGCCAGACGAAATTTCACGCACGCATATCTGCAGTACTGTGTACCGATGCTTTACCTCACAGAACGCCAGGGCAGACCAAACAAGGCCCCTTGTGGTTATGACGATGTTAGCTTATTCTTGCCAAAATAATCTTGCATTTGGATATAATAGGAACAATCCAGATGGAAAACTCTACACACTAACTTTCTATTGAACCCTCCAGTGAGCTAACCTAAAAACATCGGTTCCTCAATTCTGCAAAGTCTCTTTTTCGACTGTTCGGAGCTCCAGATAGCTCGATTACCTGACGTAGCAGCATAAAGAGGATTCAGAGGATTTAAAACTCATCGACGCCGTCAGAACGGGCCATAAAATCACTCTAAACTCGTAACCTAATGGCAGCCATCGTATTTAGTTTCCATTAAATCATACCGCTCGCTTCGCACATGACACTCCCGGAGGGAGACGCACTCTAGAGACGGCTGAAGCTACATCTATGTAACTGATGATCAGCTGCTGTGCTCTGATTACGACAGCTACAAGTCACGTGAGGATATCGCTCCGATCACTCTCGGGAGCACGAGGCAAGAACCTCACTGGTTCCAACGATGTTTACATATTTCTAGATGTTGCATTCGATATATTTGCAGGATTTACCAAGAATACCCAGATGACAGCGCTTCTCAAAGTTACACGACCAACTCGACAGGCGATTCCACATAGTAGCCGGTCCAAGTCAGTTGCATCCTGTGCTGTCATTTTGGGATAATAAATTCGCTCTAGACGCTTTAGAGCTTTACACAATAGTGTATCCTGCTCCGCATGAAACAGTCAGAACGACTGTATTATTACACGAGCGATACGTGATGTAACCAATGGTGTTCAGCATCACATAACTCAAATCCCACGGGTGACAATTTCCTTGTAAGAACCATTCAGTGACAGATCAAATCTGATTATTCATCATTCATGATCGGCACAGATCAATTACATGGTTCCATGAAGAAGTCGTATCATTCGTTTGGCTTGATCGTTTTCATTCAACCGATATATGTTGATCCTCCACGAGGCAGTCCTACTCAGAAGAACTGCTTTTCAGAGACGCCTCGATCAATTCGAGCGTGAATGGACCGCGACGAAGCTCGTTTTCTCTTCCTAAATAGTGTCCAGTGTTGCTCCCGGAAATGCTGATTCATGAGCGAGGGATTCGAATGATATTTTCCTTGAATTGAATGCTTCGTTAATCACTCATACGAATAATACTTGGTGTGTAGTATTCAACAGTTTAGAATGTATAGGTAGAAAGTTAATATTACGGGGCAGAAGATAATCATTATCAATTTGCACTTAATTGAAAGTTCCAGACGGACTCGAATCAAGGTTTCAATATGCAACCGGAGAACTATATGCATGTGAAAGGAGTGAGGCATTAAAAATCACTGACAGTTTTTGCGGCAGACACGCCATACCATTCGGCTATTCTCCCATTCCACCTGGTTGAATTGGTGGCAATATATTTGGGCACTGAAGTTGTGGATTGTTTACGAAAACATGCGTATCCACGAGTCCGATTTGTTCGAGCTCTCGTTAAATATAACTGATATTAGTATTAGTCCATCTTCTTCATTCGTCAGATCACCTTGTGTTAAACTGTGTATTCGCTCTCAGTTTTCCCCCAAAACATATTTTAACTTATTGTTAAATATGCATTACATACAGTCGTGAGCCAGAGTTTCACCTCGCACAGCGGAAGTGAGGCCTCCTCTCGTTTGACTTTGACCTACATGAATCCAGTAGAAGCTATAACAGCTCCCGTAAAAGTTTTTAATAGATTGTGTTGTTCTGATTTTCAATTGTTTCCTCTTCGACAGGCCTGTACTTATGACTAACGCACCAATTACGTGTTAGTGTCGAGGAAAGCAGATGCAATTGATTTGGTAAGACAATACATTGTTTACCGATGTGACGCCACTCTCTATTTGGTTTCACCTCCCTTGAGTGTCAGATTATTTTCCCATCTCGGAAAGAGTTCAGATATGTAGGGCGGTCATAACCCTGCTGTCCACAAGTGCCTTCTCAAATTCGTCTTGCAATCGATTCGCGGACGCCGCTGTGCATACAAATGTTATACACTACAACAAAAATCACCTTTTTATATCACGCGCTTACATAATGTGAAATCCCTAAAAATATATGACCATCCAATATTTCCCCGAAGGACGGAAGACGTCAGGAAAAATGGATTGACTTTTCTAAACTACGTTTAATCGCATTTTTCATAAATGTGTATAAACCTGAGAGAATTACACAGGCTAAATCGCGTTCCATACACTCTAATATACGTTGTTCGTTTACAGTTGAGCGTCATGCTCCAGTTATTAGTCGTGAACCGATGCAACAGGTGCAGCGTCAGTTTGGGTGGGACTCGACTACGCTCCACATACCCACCATCGATTCTGAACATTGGGAGCCCATATATATGGGGTGATGCGCCTAAGAATGCCGTACTGTTCTCGTTAATAATTGCTGCCCTCTGAAGCCCCCCCTCAACAGAAGGGTTAGATAACAGCATAGTGATGTGGACAACATGGCAGCCTCCATGTAGAGTTAATTTCAATGCAAACTGAGCAATATTTGTGAATTTTACAGCCTTTTCTCGTTACGTTTGTGACATAACTTCCGGGTGTGGTTTTGATTCAAAGGGACCAGGAACACGTGATAATAGAACGGCGAGGAAAACAGGTAAAAATGCATCAGATAGAGAACGAAGGAGAATGATAGAGCTTAGGATGCAAGGGTACAGCATAAACACTTTACTGAGCAAAAATGCTCAACCGTAGCAGGAGGTTTGCGATTGACACATAACAAACGACACTGGCCTTCTCTGAGAGATCGTAAATGGAAGCAGAAGAGCCAGAAGTTTACGCTGGCTGCAAGAATCTTTATCACCACATTTGTTAAGGATAAATGGTGCAGAGGCTACAGAAAGGCTGCTGAAGCTCTCAATTCCAGTGTTATTCTTGGTGATGATTTAACAGTGCACCCATTTCTATTATAACATTTGTTCAATTTTATGATGTTCATAAGTGTGAAAGGTTTCCTCAGAATAGGTAGGGTATACTTATGTGCATCACAATATATATAGTAATGGCCTGTTCCAAGGGCAGCTGACCATACCGCGTGCATGTGGGGACAGATGCTGTTGCTGTAATTTACATAATACCACCAATAGTAACAACTGCAGCACGCCTCCTTATATACGATAGACACAATAAGTTACTAGCGGCGTGG
This sequence comes from Pentamera pediparva, assembly GCA_025400115.1. Taxonomy (NCBI): domain Eukaryota; kingdom Metazoa; phylum Echinodermata; class Holothuroidea; order Dendrochirotida; family Phyllophoridae; genus Pentamera; species Pentamera pediparva. The sequence continues at coordinate 8,166 of JAODTT010029429.1, forward strand.
GTCACCATCCCAAAACTGTTAAAACAGTCGGAACCACACGAACGGACTTAAATTCCCCAAACAGTTCTCTCGCTTCACTCGGAGAAGGACGGCTGTCTGATGCTCAACTTCGAGCAATAATTCTGCTGACACGAGTGTCTCGCCAAATGTAATCCTCAAGCTAGATTATGAGCAATTTGTCATTTGTATTGTTCGTAGTGAAGGCATCATTTAGTGGATTGTAGAAGTGGCCGTTAGACAAACTGATGAGATGATTGCGATCTCAAGGCCAAAATCCACACGATATATGTGAATATAAATCTATACTAATGTACGCCTAACAGGCATATATAGTTGGAACAGATACCAGTATACTGGGTTATTACAGCTCGTGAAATGCTCGACAGCACATAAAGGACATTATTTTGCGTTGCATGCTCGTTTTTACCAGCCTGAAACATTTAGCTAAGAATAGCCCAGGCTATTGGTCACTGTTTGGTTGTTCAAATTGGAAGTGAAGGGTGCTCAGGATTATTGAAATACAAATGTTTTGGTGCAGCCACAACAGTTCAGATAACATCAAAAGCGACACAGAATGTGCCTTTTGGGCAATTCCTTTCCTCTCAATGTGCAATTAAACAGATCAAGGGAATGGTTTCGTTCTAATTAGCAGTCATGAGAAGTGCGCTCAAAAAGTCGCGAAACATACCTAATTGAGAACCAAAATACATAAACTTAATTGTCATATGAGTAAAATGCACGGTATGGCACATGTGTCATTGAATATTTTGTATCCTTCCCACAGCCTACCCATGATTAAAGCCGACGCACACGCCCAATTCAGGGGCCCAATATTAAATCCAGATCTCAAGAAACGCCCGGATTTCACTGGCATTGGCAAGTAGGAAATGGCACAATCCGTTCTGCCATATGCCTGTCAAAATCCCGCCCATTCTTTGCTAACATTTTGGACGTTTCCTGCAAAAATGATCAATCGCATTTTTATCGTCCAGCTAAGACCTGTCTACTTAGGAGCCATTGCGTTCGATGCTTCGCTCTTTCCTAGCGTTGTACTTTCAAGTCTTTTATACCTATGAATATATTCGTCCTTGTCTGTGTCATCAGTACTGATATGCCTATGAATCCATCGCTGATATATGCGCGAAGGGTCGAGATAGCACGAAACAGCACCGCCTTGTGTTTTGTAGCAAAGCTTCGTTTGTTCGATGGTGTCCTCATGTCAAATAATGTTACACTAGCAAAAACAACAATGTTCTTTATAATGTAAATTTGAACACACAGCAATGTGCTCCAGTGCTAGTTTCGCTCGACCTGCAATAATGAACTAGCGCCCTCCTCAAATCAGTACGCAGTTATCTGATCTCTGTCCTTCGTCTCAAGTCGTTACATTTTATTGCAAGATCTTCTTGAGTGACAAGCAGATTTATTAGTCTTCTCGAATTGCAGAAAACCAAGAAGAGATGATGATAGGATACACTGCGATGGTGCTTCGCCGGAGTTCGACTCAATCGTGTCACTCACTGCAAGCGTGCTGATTCACGAAGGGTGTCAGTTGGGCTTGGTTCTCAAATGTGCAACATTTTCAGCATATGGGAACTGTTCAGTGGAACAGGACTTGATTTGATTATGTTCATGACACAGGGGCACGTAGGCCTAGCTAGATAGAATATAATCCCTCAATGGCGTGAACATTACACGCCCTTCCCTCGGTTAGTTTTTTCATTCAGTCTGGGCACCTCAGACGGGTCGTGTAGATGCATGCGGATATACTTTATATTGCCACGTTGAGGTCCTGCAAATTTGCAGCGATTAAACAATGTCCGAGATTGTAGGCTAAACGTGCATAATAATATATTCCTGTACATTTGAGTATATGCTCACCAAATTCACTACAAATAGATATAGCAAACCGCACTCACACGAAACTCCATGAGGTACACTGATCGAGTGACTGCCACATTACAGGCGCCTGTCAAAACCGAGTGTGAGAAAAGATCGCTCAATTCTCTCCGGACAAAGTCATGGGTGCGCATTCCTGCTAGCTGCCATTAACTCCTGTTGTAATGGAATTATAGAGGACACATCTTCTTCACAAAGACAACTGTAATGTAGCAATTTTCGGATCTTGCAGCAACTACATTTTTAGCTCAAACCAGCTGAGCTGGTTGAGCTATTGTGATGTGAGCGTCAGTCCATCTATCTATCTATCTATCTATCTATCTATCTATCTATCTATCTACCTATCTATCTATCTATCTATCTATCTATCTA
>JAODTT010029540.1:0-10432 GCA_025400115.1 Pentamera pediparva
GTAATATCGGGAACACGAACCTCAGATAAGATGCCCACTGTAAACTTTACTTTTAAGTCAGCAATTATCGGTTTTGGTAACATAACAGACAGTATATCCGTTCCGACAGAACTGGATTATGTGCTACAAAACTACGGGCTTGACTTAGAGTTCATAGGGAGTTCAGCAAACGTAGCTACAGTTTAACCCACGTCAATCGATTTTCTCTCTGAAATCAAAATAACCGTGTGACAGTGGTATAAAATATCTGACCAAGATCGATATACTTCAAGGTGACTGCTTGGACTCGTCGCATCAAATTCTCAAGACGTTATGCATGAAAGAGAAAGGGGGGAACAATTTCATGAAAGAAAACATAAGTTGACACCAATTCTTGTAGGTCTGAGGAGGAGGGGGCCTACCGATATCTTTCTTGATATTGATATTTTTCCTATTGATATTTTTCCTAGGTGACTGCTTGGACTATTGTCATATTTGTCAGTTGCATGAGAAAACTAAAGCTGTCCCACAACATGTACAAATAAGTACTCTTCAGGTCTCCGTATCGTCCGTAAAAAAAGCGCCTCATGTAGTTTCCCTCCAGGAATATTTTCAATAGTTGTGTTGCTCAGTTATGAAGGTAATTATAGGACACTGATACGTATAGTCTTAGCTATAGAGTGCCTGGATGCTAGCAATACGGTACCAGCATGTTAGAGTCAATCAAATCAAATATGCCAACCACATGCGAACTCTTATTGGTAATATCGGGAACACGAACCTCAGATAAGATGCCCACTGTAAACTTTACTTTTAAGTCAGCAATTATCGGTTTTGGAAACATAACAGTACATCCGTTTCGGCGGAACTGGAATATGTGCTACAAAACTACTGGCTTGGCTTAGAGGTAATAGGGAGTTCAGCAAACGTAGCTACAGTTTAACCCACGTCAATCGATTTCCTCTCTGAAATCAAGATAACCGTGTGATAGTGGTATATAATATCTGACCGAGATCGATATACTTCTGCTTGGACTGGTCGCATCAATTGTTCAAGATATTCTGCATAAGAGAGAGAGGGGGAACAATTTTATAAGAGGAAACACAAGTTGACACATATTCTTGTAGGTCTGAGGAGGACGGGACCTACCGATATCTTTCTTGATATTGATATTTTTCTAATTTGACCTACTCGCTAGTGAGAGTGTAGCAATAGCGAACTCGACCACCCTTGAATGACGCTAGAAAGAATTATCTTTGAAAATTATGATCCATTTTGTTATTTGAAAGCATGTTTAAGCAGTTGTACATCCACACATTTACGGCATTTATCACTTAAGTGCAAGAGTCGACACACGAACGTGGGCCATGTTCACCAGTGTCCTAATTTGTAATGAAAAGTTGAGACCAAAAAATTGCCACCATGACTCTGCCCGACTTCAAGCCTATTCATTGAAAAACAGCGAAATCCCATTACACGTGCTCACAAACTTTTTTAAATCAAAGATACCAATTTCTTAATTATGGCCACCAGGGATTTTTCATTCAATGAAGCTTATACTCTTTCTATTTCGTAGCTACGGCCAACGTGTACACCATGCACTCCCACCGGTGGCGCATCCTCAGAGACTCACTTACTCATCTGACAGATGTGGAAGCCATCTTCGCTCATATGACAACGAAAGTTATTCTTTGTATCGAAATTGTCTATGCACTGACTTCTAAATAAATCAATTTTCAGGGGTTTTAAATCTCAGCAATCCGTGTATTGAACAGGGCGGATGATTAGATAATTACGAAGAATATGACCCCCGTAATGGAAGTTCCCCCTTCGTCTCAACAGGCTGACGCGCTGCAATTATCTCAAGTACCTGTATGTATAAGGAACAATACGCCAGGTAAGTAGGTGGGTTGCAGAGACCTTAACGTATCAAGTTGCAGTGGGAATTGTATGTTCTCTGTCTGAGAGGAAAGGTTACTTTCTTTAGTATAACCAATTAGGGAGAACTGATTTCTCCAGAACCGACGAGGAACTTATTCTCTCTAAGAGTTACGAATATAATTTAATGGTATTGGAAACTATGATATATCACATCGCGCTTATTCGAGCAATGCCGGGTGCATAGTCCAGTGCTCAGGCAGCTGGACATCAAAGAGTCAAAATAGTCGTCGAATACTACATTTCCCCTGGTAGATGAGTTGACTTCAGTGTCCTGTATGATTTCGTTGGTCATAGGGCTTTATGACGGCATCTGTTCTCTTGGTCCTTATATCGACTTAACTATACTAATTGATCGTAGTGATGACTTTATCTTGATCGCATATATCACTAAATTGAATTCTTCTCATTTTCGTTTTCACAGCCGTCCACTCCACTCTCCGAAATCCCACTAATCACTAGCCTTCATACAATATCATAGGTATCATTAGCATGCCATGACTGTTCCTCATCAACTATAGAATTGTGTACTTTTTCTACAACACAAATACCCAGTATCCGCTATCCACCATACGCCCACTTGAGTGCTCCCAGACATGCATCGGAATTCATCTCATTCGGATCGAACCTAAGTGAAGTTGTTTTCAAACTCCAAATAATCCACGATGGCGGTCAAGAGTTCCATTGTTGTTGAAGTCGCTTCGCTGTCGCCATCTACAGATATTCTTTATTGCTATTGAAGGTTTTCAATATTCTGACGTGTGATATGCGATTTGTTTCCTTGACTGTTGTAGTGTTTATCATACCGCAATCGCGCTCTATCCAAAGTATGCCCACGGATACGTGGAATGTCTCCGATCGTCAATCGTTGGAACATATATCTTTGTGATCTCCTGAATGTGTGAGCAAAGCGTTTTACCAGGGTTGTTGCCACTGGGGACATCGCTTATTCAAGATCTTTTAATATCACCTATTGATTACACAAAGTAGTAGATGAACAATGAGAAGTGCATTTAATAATATTCCAAATAATGTATTTGATACCGCTCGTCTTATCGAATATTATTGAATGTGGCAGGTTCATTATGTTATAGCAAGATTTCCTCTTGACAAATTTTGCTGAGTTTAATTATCGTATCGTATTAAGTCTCGATAACGTTGCTCTCCAAAATGCTAACGGAGTTACAAAGAAAAATCCTCCTCAAAATTCGAATGGTTTGTTTTAATTCCCCGAACACCACCCCCGCGGAGTCAAAACGATCCTATTGAAAATATTTACGTGACATTTCAAGTTCAGTGTGTAGTCTTTGGAGTTGAAGATATCCCACCAAAGGATATCGTTTTATTATAAAAGTAGTACATTCACCTTGACACAACTTGAGTAGGCAGTATGAATCTCACCCCATTGGGGAATAACTGAGCACAAAGTGCACTAATTTACTATTAGTATAAAAGTCGCTTTAAGTAAACGATATTATTCGTAGGATACTTGGAGGATAAGGGATGAACTGAATTGAAACGTTCATTCAATGAGCACCTCGCGACAATTTGTTAAATGCATTATTTAATTGTATTATAATTCTAAATTTAGGCGATTTTCGATATGTTTACATGAAATAAATCAACATATCAAGTTGCCTCACCACAAACATTAGGCCAATATGAATATTTCATAAAACTCATGATTCGAGTGCGTGAGGTTGATTTTTTTTTATCTCAGTCTGATTGAAATCGCACAGGTACCATATTTATATAAATATTCCGTTTCTCGCTCTTCCTTCTCCGAATCTCTGACACATTGATAAGCTATCATTGCATGTAGAAAACCAAGTTCACAATTGACATGTTTACACAGACAAAAACAAAAACCGAGTGCATCAGAATCTGCTAAAATATTTTTCAAAGGGATTACCAAATATATAAGCTGTATGGCAGAATGTAAGGCTGTATGATAGTTTAATTACATACCAGTAACAGTTAGCAATCAGCATGATAATCACATTATTCTAATAGTCACAGTGTACAAGCCTCCTTTTTGAGGGGGCCAACATTTTCGGCAGAAACTCAAACACTGTCAGAATTTTATTTATTCGATGTGGGGGAAAAAATAAGGGCACATTGTTGGCATTCAATCACAAATTTGGGAACTCATTTCTGGCCGGAGCTTGTACCAGAAAAGTTTTTAGGGCGCATTCTTTGCCATTGTTCCCATTCGCCTCGCGTACGCTGGTAACTGTCTTACCGTATATCATCACTTCCGGTGTTGATATCTTTTATCATTTAATTGGCATCACCTTATAATTGCGCTCAGCAGAATTCAAAGTTGGAAAACTTTGTAAACACGATGATTCTAGGATACTTGGTTGGAGTATCACCCAGTAACCTTATGATACGTTGACACGCTTCTTGAATGTCGCGTGGAAAGAAAAGAAAAAGTTCCCCAAGAGACGACTTCAGGAAACTCTGAAATGTTCGTCAAGCGAAAGCTCAACGATGATGTAGAATTGTCGATGATGTTAGAAACTCTGAAGGTCAAGTGGTCTGCAATAATGCAAAAACAATACTGTGTTATTGTACGTGATCCAGGTTTTATTTAATTAAAATATAATTATGCAATAGAAAGCAGCCAACTTGACATCATTTATCAAAATTGTGTATATGGAGGAGAAATGTTCTAGCTTGGTCTCCGATGTGCACAGGACTCTCAACACACACATCAGGAGTAGTCAAGGAAGAAGAAATCGCCCCTCGTTGAGCATAACTGTATTGTTTGTGATAATGTTAGTAACACCTATATTTGCCCGGTCGTGCTACGCTTTGGGGGAAAGAAATGTTATATCCGGTCATCATGTTGGCCCGAATTGTCGTAGCGTTATGCTGAGGTATAAGTGACCACTATCCTCAACAGCTTTTGATATGGGATTAGCGCCATACTTCAAACGATCACAAAAAATTTGCACTGAAAGAGTCCTGGCCTGTATATTGGAACATTGGACTGATGGAGAATAGCAATCGCTCGTTCTGGAGCGAGTATCTCTGTCACTGCGCCAAAAAAGGAGTATCATTACGGTCACAGGCCGATATGGTGCACTTGTCTTTGTGTGTTATAAATATGACGAAATGATGTCGATGAGTACTCTGTTACCGAGTCCATTGTTGCCAGTGTAACTCACAGCACATATAATGCAATCATTTGCGACGTTCGGTCACTAAATACAACGTTTATTTTTCGTTTTGTTCTGCTCTGCACAGCGCCTCGGATGAAGTTGTTGCATTTATGGCGCTTCACATATTTGTGTAATTGTCATTATTATTGTTGTTATTCTTCTTATCCTTAATATTCTCAAACATAGAGGGAGGCGGAAGTAACTAATCTACGAATGCACCGCAATTGACTTCGACATGCCCAATTACGAGAATGATAGCCTGATTTCCTCACTTATGGCCTTTTTGACCAGGCGTAAATTTTTTCTGATACTGCTTGCTGACGAGACATTGTTCGCCCAGCTATATTATACGATGGTCCCACCATGTAGGCTACGTTCCGTAGATAGATGTTTTGATTCTCGAGAAGCTCGGAATACCTGACGACGCGATCATTTCCCACATTTCCGACCCCATGAATATTAATAGGCCATTGAAGTTGGAATAAGAAAAGAACGCACTATTCAACACATTAGCATTTTACCTCATTGTGGCAGTTGGTAGTATAGCCGAGAAGCTCTTGAGAGGGGCACGATTCAATTAAGTTGAGAGAAGGCGCACTGCAATAGAACAATTGTATTCTTGATTGGACATTTGTTGGAAGCGTCTGTTTTCCGGTCATTGACATAGGAACTTTTTCAGGCCTGAATACAGGTAACTTGAGCACAAACTTGTTTTGAGTCTAACTTGCTGAATAAATAACGGGAAGAAGGTCCCACACGAATTTGTTATCTTCAATTGACATGGAGGGTGCTCTCAAAGGTTTGAACACCTGTCCTTCAGAGAAATCAATCAGCACAATAGCGGAATGAAAAGATTACGCCCACTTCGAGATAAGGTTTCTGACTTCCCGGAGGATCTGTGTGTTATTTCGGTTCATAATTAAATACTTTAGGCCGCAGAAAGAGAGAGAGAGGGGTTGGTGGGATTTTGCTGATAAATAGAGTGAAAGTCACTAGACAACTGAATCGTCACTCGGCACCTCCCATTAGAGTGAACATAAACTCCCTTGTTTTTAGGGTATGGGGGGGGGGCAGCCGGACAGGGGCTCAGTTGATCACAGGGCACAATTGATCGGTGTCGATTACTCGAGTAGAAATCAATCCAAAGTACCACCAGTTGTTCGTGCCTATCAATGCCTACATGCGATAAAAGAGACAGAGGGCTGGCAACCCCTTTGGAGATGATTCACCACTACTGCAAAGGGTACTATGATGACCAACAACATACCACAGCTGGGGATGAACATCGCACATGAAGGCTGAAGTGGGTCAGTAAGGGAAAATTTCAGTGAACAAGTATGCCGGGGCACAGTTATTCGGGGCACAGTTGAACATGTACAGACTGACCCAATAAGGTCCTGAAATAAAGTTTGACTTTACAATGTTGAAGCATTGCAGAGTATGCTGCGTCAATTGTTTTCCACTGTATCAAGACATTTACATTCAATGATACGCGTCCTCTCCGCCTGGCCCGTGGAATCACTTTACGAAGAACAATAATCACATTTTTTAATCCCTATAAGCGTGTTCTTAACTTTCATTAGGTCGTATTTGTATCATTCTAGGAACCTCAATTTACAGGTTATTACATAATTATTTTCAGTTGCAAGTTCTTTGTAATTATTGTATCGATCAACTGTGCCCCGGGTCCAGGGCACAGACGCCCGCATAGTTGATCACTTTTCAATTTTTGTTTTTTATGGTCTATTAATTAAACTGGAAGATTTCACTCTCATATGGATTTTTTTATAATAGTCTATCAATAGTGGCAAACATTCAGCAAATTTATATAATTTCCAATTATGTGGAAATCAAAGGGTTCGAACTTTGACCACGAAAGTATGATCAATTGTGCACGATTCCCATACAGGCGAAATTACCGCCACCCAGTCATCCCATTACGCTATCTTTATACGGCGTATAAATGGACTGTGATAATTGTAAAAATGCTGTCAATTCACATATTTGGTTGACTTTTTTATTGTCCTTGAATATGTGGGAAATTGTTGTTGTCTAGTGAGATTATTTTTTTTTTCCAGCTAGTGGAGTTTATGCCTAGTCGCGCATGTGACCGACTATGCGCTGCTCACAACCCGAAATGGCCTTCTCACATGCTACGCTAAAACCTTGTCGATTTTATGCCAATTCTATGGACACGTTACGTTTTTGTAGAGACACAGTTGGTGCAAGCTGAATGATTATGTCTTGATTTCTTTGTAAGTGGCGTTTTCAATATCAACGACACGAGTTTGGCAAGTCTTTGAACACCCCCTGAGTGAACATGATTTAGAATATAATTCTCGAGTTCGTATCAGAATCAATACGTTTAGGTACTTTCATTTTATTAACAATTTTTAGACAACCTGTACAGTGTTCCAGACAGGTTCCAAGTCATGTCAATATAGCAGGATTTTACAAGCTATCACGATGTTATGCCAACTCTGTCTTAGCACGTCCCGCATGCCAGTTTGATTGTATCGTAAATGCTATCCATCGCCTTCGCCAACCGTGTACTCTTCGTGGGAGTGATTTGTAACATGATACTGGATTCAGCGTTAGATTATCTGCCCTAAAGTCACTTGAAAGTCACAATTGATCCTCCGAAGGATCAGTTACTTCAAGGAGATGTTGTCCTCAATAAATCATTTGAACCGTAACATTGGCGGTAATATTGTCAGTCGGTTAGTGAGGAGGGAAACATTTCAATCCACTTCAATCGATATTCTTCATATGAGAGGAATGCAGCTGCCGTGAGTAGCAATATTCAATATCTAACGAAGACAGATATATTCCAAGATTTTCTATTCCTTTGATCTCATCATTTGTGGGGCGGTCGCACATGACAATAATAATAATACTTAGGTCAATATTAAGCAATATAATAATAGTATAATTGAAGTAAAAAACTAAATGCAGATAATTTGGTTTCATTTCTCTAGGCGGCTCACATGACACACTTCATCCTGTACACTCAGCTCCTGCACACTTTTTGCCCTGCAATATTCGGGAGCGCCTTGAGCAGTGTTAAACTGGGGAAAATATAACGAATCATGTGCTGCATTGAACGGGCTGCTTTGACACAATAATGAAGATTGACTTAAAATGGAGGCTAAGCACAATCATGCAACCCTTCCTCTAATTCAGGTGGTCACATGTCACGACATAGGTCTGATATTGAAAGGTAATATACAATAACCCATGTAATGATGGAACGGTCATACATGACGGAGTGAAGCTTACCGTCATGGTATATTCGGTTACCCATGCAATAATCGAACGGTTTTGCATGAAAGGGGTAGCTTATCGTCATAGTAATATAGAATTACCCTCGCAATAATCGAACGGTCCCACATTAAGAGGTGGGGCTTATCGTTATAGTAATCTAGACTTACCTATGTAATATTCGAACGGTCCTCCATAGGGGAGGGCCTATTTCTATTGTGGTAATGGATTGATAGATAATAGAAAGAAGAGTGCTGAGAGATAATAAACCTCTATTACTTCTGAAGAAAATAATTAAGCATGGTCATTTCTTTTTTAGGCAACTACATAGCTGAAATGTGCACATGCTTCATATTGTTTTGGAGGGATGTCTAAGGTCATGTGTGAAATCTACACACACCAAGGCAGTCAAGGAATCACTTTTGGCTTTCTTCTGGATAATTATCGTTTTCTGACCAAGTTCTTGATTTACAGAAATCTTGGTGAAACTAGGGCATGCCCAAGCCTGACTCCCCGTCGGTGAATTTTGCCGATCTCTTCGGGAAGACCACGAGCCAAAATCTATAAATTATAAATAAAAAGGAGGTGGCTTCGTCAGGATAATCCCATGGATTTCCCCCTATTATTAACTGTCATACCATTTCTCACTGCGAGAGGCGTATATGCAGTTAGTTCAATTATGCCGCTGCCTCCAAAGAAAGGAGGAACATTTCCAAATTAAACGAAAGTCAATTGAACTATGAGGCCAACTGAGCTGGTCTCAAAAGCAACGTGTGTGATGTTTGTTTTACCTTGCTCACTTTCCCTGGAGCGATTGGCGAAGATGAAACTTAATTGGGACTTGAATTTCACGCCTGAAGAATTCTAGGAGCCACACGTTTATTGGTTACTCGGAAGCGCTATACTTTTAATAAACTACTTGACAGGCCAGAAAAGAGAACAGCATTGACCTTTACTGCAGGGGTAACTAGTGGGAGAACAATATTGATGGAGACCGTCTGATCGACTGTTAGATAAAAGAACGAGTCTGACAGTTTGTTACGAATACGCCCAGACCATAATTGTGAATTTCCGAGGATCGAACTAACATGTGCATGTCTCTTCGGGAAGGAGGGAATGTAAATATATGTATAATCTTCATTGCGAACGTGCATGGTTAACAACATACATGCCTGCAATGCATGTTAGGATTTCTTTGCGCGGTGATAATGCTTACCATAGATTCGCAGATTACACTGCGCAGTGGTGAACGAGGCCATCCCTAAATAACAACGTTGACATAAATGTCATTCAAATACGGCCAACGTTTCAGAAGAGGCCACGGTTCATCCTCGCTGTTGGATGAAGATTTACACATCTCATGAGCAGCTCAATTAGGACGTGTGATCGATGGAAAATCCAACATACATACTAACAATTCCCTGATGTACATGGTACTTTGACTATGCCCTCAACCGAAGTCTCATGCTAGAGTCAATACAGTATTCGACCACTAGTTTTGAAGAAGAAAACCATCAAGTAAATAATTGAATGAGGTACGTTTTCGGCATCACGACACATTCTGGACTACACGTTGTAGTCGAATTAGAACGTTAGAACGTGTCAAACGACATACCATCAATGCACGATCCTTAGAACCTGAAATGAATCGCCCCGAATGTCTCGATGCCAATTGAAGAGATGAGTCTAAGACATCTCATTCCCTCTTAAGTCTTTTTGACAACACATTAAACGAGACACTCTCCTCTGAGCATTCTCAAGCAACTTTCTTTCGCGACGTAGGGGATCCGCACTATAGCGAACGCAAGATGTGGTCTCACTGAAAGCCTGGCTACAGTATACTTTATTGAGAAAATTGAATTGGCGCTTTATCGAACCATCCATCCTTCTCTTGTAGCTCCAGCATACTGCCTCAAAGCATACTGCCTAGAGCGGTATCAGTGACGCTTGGCAATAGAATGGGTCTGGTCCACACCGAGTTCGATTCCCACATTCACCATCAGGCGTTTCCTCCAGTGGTGGCTGTACTCAGTGACAACTGGCGAGGTCTTGGTCTCCAGGCTCTGCTGTGGCGCATTGGACTTGGT
>JAODTT010029651.1:0-10431 GCA_025400115.1 Pentamera pediparva
TATCAGTTGCTTGCTCTGCTTTTTTTTCAAACTTCCAGACCTTCGACCCACATGATTTCCATGTTGCGGCCATTTCAAATGTGTTTGGTCTACATTGGTCCCAAAATATTCAATATCACACAATACATTACAATAGTATTGAATAATTTCACTAACATATTGACAGTAAGGTATGTGAATGGTAGAAGTTAAAGTATCTAGGTAATATTGATGAATTACAGAAGTTGATTCCTCTAACATATTGACCATAAGGAATGTGAATGGTAGAATATAAAAAGTATTTAGATAATATTGATGAATTACAGGAGTTGATCCCACTAACATATTGACAATAAGATATTGTAGTGGTAGAATTCTAAAAGTGTTCGTTCAACATTGGTTCTCATCATTGAAGAAAATCACACAATATATTGGACAATATGAATATAGTATTGACTGGTTTCCTCATCATAATGGAAACAAGCTATATAGGAATGAAGTCATGGGTTCATTCCACATGATAATCAGTCGCTCTGCACCATTCCTAGTTCATTTTTTCCTGAGAATGGTCTTGGTGGAATGGAATCCCTGGGATATTCCACCAACTGATTGAGATGAATTAACCCTTTCAATGCCATCGTCGACTTTAGTTGACATTGCCATTACCTCCGCCACGCGCCATCGTCGACTGTAGTCAACATTTCAGAATTCAATAAATTGAAGTTGTTGAAGCACACCCTCTATTATGGCCAATCCACAGTTGAAAGGATGTAACGTTACAAATTGTAAATTTGAAATAAAATTCACTGACAATAATTGGCAAAATTGGGGAATTACTTTTAGAACTATTAAAGTGCTACTTGCCAAATTTCCCAGGGAGGGGCTTCCCAATTTCCTGTGTTGAAACAGATGATGATGATATCACTAGCTGGTAATAATCTTTGGTGTATCATGATTCGCAAGTTGCCGCCTGCGTGTAACAACCCCCTCCTCCAAAGCGGTCACGCCACAGAGGCATTGTCTCATTCCGTGTCCTGGTGGAGGTTCGCAGCTGACGAGAGTGCAGTATGTGCCTTGTGTGGGTTCCCTATCTGTGTCTGGCAAGTGATCCATAGAATTTTTTCTAAAATATGACAGATGTGACAACAAAATTGATGGTGCCAGGATCATAGTCGGCCCCAGATTCAGCTTGAGATGCAGTTCTCAATTCCTAGCCTAATTTCGCAGCATGCGATACATTTCTCCATGTGTGGGGCCCGCCTTTGGTTTGCTGGGGACAATGGTGTCCACACTGCGTGCTGCAATTCATTCTTACCTATACTGCAAATGTTAACGTGTTGGTGCCTACCTTTCTTGCAGAAATTACAGGAGCCTGTTCAGGGAACCCTTGTCAGAATGGAGGTCTTTGCCAGCTGGGTGGTGATCAGGGATTCAGGTGTAACTGTCCCTCTGGATTCATTGGACGAACTTGTGAAATTGGTAGGTACTATTAGAGTCTGTCTTCATTGGCTTAACACTCATTTTTGTTTCGCCTGAATGAAGTTCAGGAAGAGACTTAGCAGTCACTATGTCATGTGTGTGTGTGTGTGTGTGTGTGTGTTCCCTTTTCTCGTGAGCCGGATTCCCCTCGAACCATAAGGCAGATTGCGACAAAATTTTGTGTGTAGCACCAAATGGTCCCATGGCTTTTTTGTTTTTTCGTTGCTGTCCACAAATTTGTCTAGATAAACCATATTCTAGCTTTTATATGTAAGTCACATGAATGCTGGCAACCAACATCCTTTCAGATGCTTTTCACTCATCTCATAATCGGCCCACCCGGAAATTTGCACATACCCAACGGATCAGATCGAAATGGTTGAAACTCAATGAATACTCGACAATAAAAAATATCTGATCGCGAAGCAGGCGAGACTAGCGGTTTGAGAACCCACTTGTGAGATTTTCTGACCAAGTGACCATGGGGGACATAAATGAGTTGATATTTGCGTTATAGCGTTGTGATAATGATATGTGGTACTCAGGTACATACATGCCTTGACATGGACTGCACAACCAGTCATTTTCTAATTCAGTGTCTGCATTCTTTGTAAAGTCACTCTTACTATTATGCAAAAATATTGGAGGAAATATTACAATGAGACCAGACTCATCATACTTTCAGACAATACCGACATCCTTCTTTGCAGGGTGATCATTTTGTAAGCTATGTTACTGTTTCCATCATCTAAAGATTAACAGAGGATATGCTCACAAATACTATTCAACAACTGCCTTAAGTTATTGGGGGCATCGCCAATGCTGTACATTCTCCCAAGTCTCTCTTCTGTCAGATCCAACCAAGTCAAATATTTCTGTTCTGTTTGTAGAGATACCGAGTTGCTCACCTAATCCGTGCATCAATGAGGGTACCTGTACCCTAATTCCAGGAGGCTTCTTCTGTTCGTGCACTGAAGGATTTGATGGAGACACTTGTAGCGATGGTAAGTACGAGCTATTGTACAGGTGTAGGTCTGAGGCTTGCAGTCAGATTATAACAAAGGAATCAAAGAAAGATGCCTCCATATTGTCTCCCAGCCGATGGATGTATACAACTCATATTTGAAGCCTAATTGTGTCGCGTATATAGCAGATCTGGCCTGCTGCCCTAAAGAATCTGGTCCACTGAGAACTGTTGTGTGAAGATAAAGTACATTGAACAATGATATAGAATCTTGTCTTAATCCCTCAGCATCTAATTCTACAAAAGTATATTATCTTGTCTCAAATCAACATGTTGTTGATCTTTTCATTTTCGTCCGGACTCCTTTCGATAAGTTGCAGGCCAGATTTCTGACCCATCATGTTTTGCTACTAAGTAGCATTGAATGGTCATCATTTGTATCTATTTACTTAGAACATAAAATCAACTGCTTCTTTTTTTTTTTGAGCGGAGACTGGTTGTTTGGTCGATGATCCCTTCCTCTGATGCTGCTCCCATTCTTTGGAATTCCCTCCTTCTACGCATCGAGTCTTCACCGAATATTACATTTGTTTTCAATTGCTCTTTCTAAGCGACCACCACTAATCATTGGGTTTCACCTGGATATTGGCACTATACAAATTAGCATTTGAGGGGGGGTTGTGGGGGGTAGTTTGGGGTGGCAGTACTGAAGAGAACAGGATATGCTATGAATGACAGAATTGCCTACATGAGTGGTTGCTCTGATTGCTGTTTTCATAAAAACACCCAAAACAACTCTATATCCGCTATCACATGCCTCCTTTAGAATTGTCACTACTCATGGTTCAAACTGTATGCATTCTCTGTATTCTCTTCATGCAGTGATTAGTGCCGGGGTGATTGCGGTTGCTGATTGTCCCAGCGATGTGACTTTCTACATGTTCCCTGACAGTCTGAATTCCTTTGCCCTGACCTGGGCAGAGCCTAGAGCTGTTAACGGCACCGGGGCGGTCTCAGTTACCCAGACCCACCAGATTGGAGCCACTTTCATCTTTGGGTCACCAGAGGTTGTCACGTATGAGTTCACTGATGCGGCGGGCAACGTTGGCGACTGCCAATTCGTAGTCAACTTCGATTGTGAGTTCCAGAATCTTTTCCTTTCTATGTGTAGCTTAGTTTGAATGATCATAGCTGTAGGGTCGCTTTGCTATGCCTCTTATGGCTCATTCACACAGTCCAATTTTCCCACCAACCAAAATTCGTGCCGTTGGTATGATTGGACATCACAGAAGAATTGTCTGTTTGTGTTTTGACATGGCCAATCGAACATGAGTGCATGTGACTGGTACAAAAATCAAGTGGAAGAAGTTGCATCATGTGAATGAGACCCTCAATGGAAGTGTGAAACCTGAATTCGAAATCATGATTCATTCTGATTTTTAGTAAAATAGGAAATTGATGAGAAAGTGGAAATGAGACAGGCTACCTGTTATGCGATGTCTTTTTGACATCACGGGGTGATAAAGACCTAGATGAAAAGTCGCTGCAAATTTTATCCTCCCAAAACTCTGTCACACAAGAATTGTGAACCTGATTTGAATGAAAATCACCCGAATTTCAGGAATACAGAAATGCAAGCATCCATTATTACCTTCTGACACTTTTCATGAAAAAAAACACAGCAATTAGTGTTAAGTCATTAGCGACATTTGTTTTGTTCCCCCTGCAACATCATTGGACCCAAATAATTGATGTAGATAACACAAAAACAATATGAGTTTGGAACTCCAAATTCATGGTGAAGAAATATGCTCCGTTTATCACCGCCGGTTTCGAAGCTTTTTTTTAATTTGTGTTCATACTTTTAAAGGATGGTTATTTTCACACTGACATTATTGCCATGCTCGAAGCAATTTCATTTTGTATCGAGGAATTTTACCTCAATATCAGCATTATGGAAGCCACCACCGAAGAGCAATACATATTCTGGAGATGTAAATTCTCAGGACGATCTATTTCTGGCATGGTATGGAACATGATAACATTTAGTAGTATGACTAGTTGACTATTTCATTTCCACTGTACTCAGTTTTCTCCATAATTCATGACTTCACTACACAAGGAATGTGATAGAAAGCATCAATGGGGCATTTCTTGAAAGGAAGGCACTTATTAGTGTAAATTTATATGTCTTTCGACTGATAATCCCTTGCACATATGCTATCAATTTGACTTGATTGCAATGGCTTCAGCAAACCACTCAAGGCTCATTCAAGAAATCTTAGACGTGTGTTCGTGGTCGAGCAATCATGACAACTGGCCCTTTCTCCAAACTGAAACTAGTGCTCAGCCTATATCATTGTAGGGGTGTGAGCAATATCTACCTGCTTCCAGGACTGTCATGTTACGTCCCTATTCAAAAGACGGACAATAAACTCCAGAATCTGACCACTCTCTCAGAATCAGCAGGAGTAGAAGATATATGTTCTACGTAACTGCTTACAGCTGACTGACAGGACTACCTAGAAATTAACAAGTTTACTGCATGACAGCTAGAACCAGGAAGTCATCCTCAGAACTTACCCATCAATCCTGCATGTACAGCCATCCAGGGACCTGGTGCTCTCTGGAATCAAAGTCATCAAAGTCATCAGCTAGAACCAGGAAGTCATCCTCAGAACTTACCCATCAATCCTGCATGTACAGCCATCCAGGGACATGGTGCTTGCTGGAATCAAAATTGAGATCTCTCGCATGTGAAGCATCGATCATCACGCTTTGCGACTATTCTGTCTCTGTTATGAAGACGTGTATTGTCATAACTGAAAGAGATAGGGTGTGTTGATTCCTACCAAAGCATACCTGTTGCTATGTTTGAAGAAGTTTATAGGGTGATTAGTTGTTTTTGTGTGAGATCACTCTCTTCCTTCTCGGTGGTAAATTACCATTGAGGTACAATGTTCCATTGCATTGCTGCTAACCTAATACAGCTCTATGAGCATTTTTTCAAATTTGTATTTCACTGCAGGCTTATAACAAAAGTAATTAGAAAAAGAGGTAATAATCCTGAAATGGTTAGGAAACGCCACCCTAGAAAGATGAGGAATCGATAGCTCATTGGGTGTTTTCTATTAATGAATCTATTTCATTCTTTGCAGCAATTACACCATTCATATGTAGGACTGCCAACCCATGCGCAGTCAATGAGGTCTGTTCCCGGCCATTGGGAAGTGCCGAGGTTACTTGCAGCGCAGGTGGGTTTATGTCTTTTATGTTAATTTATTCCGCTCAAATTCATATGACAGTGGGAATTGAACAATAGGAAAGGAATACTGTAGGTGTCTGCGTTTTTGGCTTTTTGGCTTGCCTACTCTCCTTCGAACACATTCGTTTCTCACCCAAAATTGTTATTGTTTGTTGTGTCTCTGTAAAGTGCTGCTTGCTTTTGGAGGAAAGTTCTAAATAGGAACATTCAATGAGTGTAATTTACACAACGAGGAAGTTGCAGCGTTCGTCAATTTTTGTTGTTGTTGGATTAGTAATCTTTGTTCACTTAAGTCAACATCACAATAGGAGTATTTCTATTTCATATACCGAGCGCCAAATAACATAATATTCAATAAACAATGATTTTTTCTCTTTACAGCTTCAGGCCGAAAGAGGCGACATGTTGTGGGAACACACACCAACCATCTCTTTGAACATGAAAGTAAGTCGCCAGCCCAAATCTTAGCTCAAATCAGCTTCCGGTAGCTCTTCGTTCTGGTTTCCTGTGCCTCACATCAATTATCTCCCCTCTATAGTGCATTGTTCAGTGGCTGCGTGCTCTGAATGTAATGAATTATAACATTCTCATCTCCTGTAGTGAAGGGAAAATGTAAACCAACAATGGTTTCATGGGTAATGTATGCAATCGTTAGTGACATAGCTTTCCAAACCAGGGAATCCTTCTGTTTAGCCCAAGTAGACACCTTCATGAATGTCATGTTGCTGGTCAATTAGGTTATAAGTTACCATATGCCGTATATTATGCACCCTTCCCCAACCCGTCCTCAACAACATTTTCTAGGAGCGGAGGCACTATGGGGAAACGTAACACAGTTTCGAGCGAAGGCAGTTATGGCCTAACGGTATGGATGAATACTTAGCTGAAATGTTGGGCACTTCATGTATCTTCATCCTAAAGAATCTTGTCCGTCCATTTTCTCCAACAAATCTGCCTCCTTCGTAGTTAATTCCGCTTCCTGGTTTGCCATGCCTCGTATCAACAATTCAATTATTATAGTGCATTGCTTAGTGGTTAGGATGTGGGTGCCTTATAGTAATGAATATTAATCGATTCCAGCCCCTATAGCAGAGAGGATATCCGAAAACAATGTGATTTGTTATCAAAATCCAATAAATAATTAATGGCTAATGCATGGAATTGTTAAAGAAATAGCTTTCCAAACATGGGAAATCCTTCTGTTCAGCCCTAGACACCTCCATGAAAGTCCTGTTGCTGGTCCAATATATTATAAATAAAAATATGCTGTATAATTTGCAACCATCCCCTGTCGGTGTCCCCAACATAATTTATAGGAGTGGAAACACTATGGGGAAACATAACACAGTTAGGTACCACAGCAGGCATGTCTCAAGAATATGGAATGAGCTCCCAGCTACAATTTGGGGCACTAAGTGTACTTTTTATCTTCCAAAAACACTTTTAAGATTCTATTTTGCCAAACAAGCCTATCAGAAGTGTCTGTTCCTCCAAATTTGTTTCGAATTGCTTGAATGGACACCTTCATCCGGAGTTTCGATGAAAAAATCCAGCTGATGGAATGTTTCAGTACTATTTCAATCTGGAGTGTGTGTTCATATTGTTCACTGTATTCACACCATGAACGTTGTTGGTGGGCCTAAAATCAGAACATTTCTGATCTATTCTGACAAACAAATTGTTATAGTGAGATAGGGTTGAATGACAGAGAAATAAGAGAAACGCATGTGTGTATATAGGTGTGTGACGCCGGGCTTGTTACTCGACCCCACCTTGGTGGATGAAGCTCATACTTGGTATGTGGGTTCCCCATAATGAGTACATGATCGATATTGTTTTGTGGTCAGGTCAAAGGTCATCTGAGGCCACCAAAGATCCAACTCTGAAAACCTTGTTAACACGATAAGTTCAGAATGCTTGGTCCGATCGGTCTGAAATTTGGTATGTAGCTTTCTTGTGGGTCAATTTTGGCCAGTTCGTTCGAACGGTCAAGCAGCTTGTACTTCCACAGAATAGATTGGATGATCATGAGAGTTGGCCAGTATTATCATTGACTAATGGCACAGATGGGGTGGTCAGGAATTTGAGGTAAAATGTCATCTATGGGTCAATTTTGGCAATTTTGTTTGAATGGTGAAGCAGCTTTTAGTTCTACAGGATAGATTGGATGATCATGGAAGTCGTTCAGTATCATCATTGACCAGTGGTACATATGGGTTGTTGATGAATTAAGGGTCAAAGTTCATTTCGGGGTCAATTTCGGCCTTTTTGTTTGACCAGTCAAGCGGCTTCTACTTCAATAGAATAGATTAGATGATCATGAAAGTTGGTCAGCACTGACCATTGGTACATATGGGGTGTTAAAGTATATGAGGTGAAAGGTCATCTAAGAGTCCATTTTGTCTATTTCGTTCGCATGCTAAAGTGGCTCCTACTCCTACAGAATAAATTTGGTGATCATGAGATTTGATCAGAATTATCTTCGACCAATGTGGTCAATATTATCATTGACCAAGGGTTTATATGGGGTGTTGATGAATCCAGGGTCAAAGGTATTCAGTGGTTGATTTCTGCTATTTTGTTCGAAGGGTCAAGCTGCTTCTACTTCTACAGAATAGATTGGATGCTCATGGAAGTTGGTCAATGTTATTATTGACCAATGGTTCATATGGGGTGTCAAAGTATATGAGGTGAAAGGTTTTCTTAGGGTCAATTTTGAATATTTCGTTCGCACCGTCAAGTGACTCCTACTGCTACAGAATAGATTGGATGATCATGGAAGTCAGTCAGTATTATCATTGACCGAAAGTTCATATGGGTTGTTGATGAATTTAGGGTCAAAAGTGATTTGGCGGTCAATTTTTGCCATTTTGTTCGACCAGTCGAGCGGCTTTTACCCCAACAGAATGGATTGGATTATCATGAAAGTTGGTCAGCACTATTATTGACCGATGGTACACATGGGGTGGTCAATAATTTGAGGTTAAAGGCCATCTTGTTCGCACGCTCAAGTGGCTTCTATTCCTACAGAATAGATCGGGTGATCATGAGAGTTGGTCAGTATTACCACTGACCAATGTGAACATTTGACCAATTGTACATACATTTCATCTAGTGGTCATTTTGATTTTGCACAATTGCACTTTTACACAAATATTTCACACTGTTCTGCTGCAAATACAAGTAAGCGACTGAGCCATCGGCACTCTTGTGTTAAAAAGGTCAAGTGGCTTGTACTCCACAGGATAGATCAGATGTTCATACAATTGGCCAGTATGAACAGTTGACCAATTGTACATACGTACGTGTTTATGGGTGTTCATCTAGTGGTCATTTTAACGATTCTGCCAATCGCAATTTTGCACATATATTTCACACTGAACTACTGCCAATACAGATGAGCTACTGTGCCATTGGCACTCTTGTTTCAAGTTTGTCGGACTTTCACGAGCTTGGTGGATATGTTCTACTTTTTGTCTCGGGAAAAGTCTGGTCACCATATGTCATCTAATTTGCATAATTTATGCAAAAGTTTGTTAGATTGTCATGAAAGCAGGTGGATGTGATCTGCCCTTGGTCCTGATGATTTTACGGGAACAGTCGGGGTCACTAGGGCCATTCATTGCATCTAGTTTGCATGATTTAGGCATATTTCTAACTTTCCTATAGCCTTTTTTAATGTCGATGAATTTGACTAAATTACACCATATCGTAGCTTCTTCATGTAAGTCACGTAAATGCTGGGAACCCACAGCCTGCTTTTCACTGATCTCACTATCTTCTCATCAGAAAATTCCCACATACCCAACCGATCAGATTTATTGGAACTGAGTTAAAACTGTAACAAAATAAAAAACCTCTGATCGCGAGACTAGCGGTTCAAGAACCCACACAACTTAGTGAATATGATCTACTGTCAGTTTCGATGAATTTATCAGAAGATTCAAGGTCACTGAAGGTCATTTAACGTG
This sequence comes from Pentamera pediparva, assembly GCA_025400115.1. Classification (NCBI taxonomy): domain Eukaryota; kingdom Metazoa; phylum Echinodermata; class Holothuroidea; order Dendrochirotida; family Phyllophoridae; genus Pentamera; species Pentamera pediparva. Next base: position 9,659 of record JAODTT010029651.1, read on the forward strand.
ACTAATTCATGCACATTTCTACAGTTTATCTGATTTACATGAAACTTGGTAAATGTGGTCTGTCTTTGGTTCTGTAAATTTTAAGGGTAGATTCAGGGTCACTGTAGGTTATTACGTGTGTCTAATTTTGTCATAATTGATGCAAATTCGCCAGAACTTTGTCCAAGGAGACACATGGTGTGTGTGTCTGCACCAACACGTCAAATTTCTTTCAGTCAATGTTCCGTTTTGTTTGTATGGTGATTGAAAGAAGAAACCACTGATCGTGCAACCGGGCGAGATACTTGTGGCGGTCGCCTTGTTGAACCTGATGGTTAACAATTGAGGCGTAAAACTCCATTTATCTGTCCTGAAAACCCATTCACACTGTAAATTATTACCCCCGAGGGATTGGAACACCTAGTTTGCTGACTCATAATTTTGACCCATCGTGGCAGATCAGGTATCATGTCGGCCATGTTTAGCTCCAAGATGCAACCGATGCTTCACAACCAGCCGTTGCAACGTCTGTGCCGGGTGGGCGCCACACCAGTTCCTGGCCGTCGCCGATTGGGTCATCGAGAGGGACGCCAAACGCCGGGCTCGAAGCACTTCTTCGGCGACTTCCACCGGGGCCAAACCACGGGACGACACCAAAGAAGAAAAAAGTCGGCTGCTCCAGATCATCGCGTTCCTCGGATTTGGGGACGGTGATCTGTGAAGCCGCAAGCCTCCAGGAGGAGGCACCACCCGGTCTGGCTGCAACGTTGGCAGTCAGATCCGTGGTGGAGGGC
>JAODTT010029762.1:0-10430 GCA_025400115.1 Pentamera pediparva
ATTAATTCTACAATATTATTCTGTGGCAGTATTTATCATTTTATTTCTTTGAGGAAGTGGTAATAAACTTGAACTTGAACCTCATGTGGGCAAAATAGACTCCATATTCCCCCACAAATTTTACGTGGGGCGATGCGGACCGCTGAACAAGGATTTCCCTTGTTGGATAACGCTAACTCTAATCTCTCATTTATTCTCTAACACTAACAAGGAACACAACCAATACAATATGAACAGCCAATCAGGAGATACCCTACTGGGAGGTGCGCGTTGACTGATTCTACGTAGCTTGGACATGCATCTTAACACTTCGCACGCTGTGTTTTCTTCAAACGTACATGTGAAACAGTATCAAAATGAATTGGTACATCACCGATCTACATCCTCTATTTGAGCTACCTCTTTGTGGTGACCACATGCCCAGTGGAACAACACAAGCTCTTTCTCATTTCTCGTAATATAAGACGTCTTTTTCCACTTTAAATCGTATCGACATGTTTCATAATTACGACACCGTTGGCAATAATAATTATCCTCTCTCGTTAGAAGCTCCCATTGACAAGGACACATTTCACATTTGTTAGCGGGTAGACTTACCTCTCGTGTCAAGACTTTGAACATTAACCGCGTTGAACATTTACCGCGTTGAACAAATTGCTTAATGATCTTATTCCCAAAACATTCATTTCAATTTTACTGTTTGCAACTCAAACCTGTTAAGTCTTTAAATCCTCTGAGTACCCAATCAAATCCACAATCTTCACAATCATACAAACATTATATAACGACGAGCAAATGAACGAGGCGACCGTCACAATGGACTCGCCTAGTGCGCGATCAGTGGTTTCTCCTGTCTGTCACCACGCAAACAACCGCGCATCAGGGAGCGATCAAACGTCACCAATCAGTCAATTCGACAACAATTTGTTCAGATTGTTCGATTAGTCAATAATACTGCTTCAGTCCGTTGTTATACCAAAGTTCTGCAAATTATCATTGATGTATTCTTCAAGGGCTTGACAATTTAGTATATCACGTAAGACCCAAGTTGATTCGTTGCTTGCTGCTTGCCGGAAGGAAGGTTTCATCATAATAACGAACGGGACGGATGTTTTCGTGCATGCAAATTGGGGTTAATGGTTGTTCATTACATAAACACGACAAAGTATTAGTGGAATACGTAAATTCAAGTTGAAAGTGAAGCGACAGACGGTTTGGACTGTGCTATTTAAAACAATGGCCATTGAGTAACATCTGAATATTTGGAACTAGTTGTAGTTATGATGAAGCTTTCAAGAGTTCAGTTTGTAGCCTACAGCTAAAGAGCAAGTGTGTGCGCGGAAGGATAGCTTCGGACAGGCGTCGACACTTGGTGTTGTTGGCCTAAGCCCATGATAACACACTGTAAAAAGACGGGATGAATTTTGATCCAGGATCGGATGAAAGGAAACTCAAACTTAAAGGCCAAAGTCAATGCAAAATTTATTCTTGTTCAATATACGTCACACGAGAATGGTGAGCCTGATTTGAATAAAAACTCACAGAATTTGTAAGAATATATGGATGCAAGCATTCATTGAGTTCGGACATGAAAAGTAACTTACACACTGTTCATCTATCGAGGAATAAAAATGAGCAATTTCAGTTTAATTCAATAGCGGAATTCATTTGGGTTCCCCTTTTGACATAGTTGGACCCGAGGCAATTAATGTAGCTTACACAAACACGAACATGTGTTTGGAACTCCAACTTTGAGATTCCGGAGTTATGAAATACGCTCTTTCTATCTATGCAGCAACTAATTAGGATCATGACGTTTTGTTTCAAGTTGTTATCAATGATCTCAATTGTTGGTAGCCTACCGGCGCTGCATTTACAGTTATCTCAGCGCTTTCCACGTTGACACTCCTCAATACGTCAACGCCAATTATGCGATTGCCCTGTTGAGCAACTTAATGGGTCACTCGAGTCCCTGTTTTGTCCAGAGGAGTATTATAATCAAGAGCACTAGCTTTCATCCCGATAATTGCCGTATTCAAAGGGACTCTGCATAGACCACTAATGGCTAGAATGACAACTTCCGCAAAATCGAACATCACGTGATTGGGGACGTTTCTTTTAAAGTTTTATAATGTAATATACGTGCTATGTAACATTCGTAGGGTACTAAATTTGTGACGTAATCAAATGTATTGATCATCAGATAGAACCGCTGTCATCGCAAGAGGTTGGCTTATCACTCAAAGAGAGATTACAAGTGTGTCAGAACACCATTTAAGAACTTTGCATGAGGGAATACATATCGATGGATATAAAGTGATCGAGCAAAGAGATATGGTAGGCCTTCTCAAGATATGAAAGCTAGCATCTTACACGATACTTGCTCTTATTCATACCCTCACATTGCAAGCCAATTAGGTCCCAAATCGGGAAGCTTGGTACATCAATTGAAAATCAAGGTTGATCAATCGACAAACCGAGTATATCAGTCGTTGGAACCGATTTTAGTCGATATTCCTGGTTTATCAACCAATTTACTTCAATCGCGTACCCGACTATCTACGATTAACCTGGTTTGTTGCTCGACAAGCCCGGATTGGTAAATATAAGTCGACGATCCGGGTATATCAGTGCTTCAGTCGAGAAACATCCACTGTTAATCAATCCAAAATCTATAAACCTGGTTCTCTGGTGATAAACCAGATTTATAAGAAGGAGAGAGCGTCCTAGAATATCAGCATCAACTGTGGAAATCTATCGTATTGTGAGTCCGGATTCTCGACTGATGAACTGTGTTTGTCAGTGATAATTAAGGTTTATCGATCGATTGAACCGTACAGACACACGTTATGGAAATTTCGTACAATTCCGAAGACTTTTTGCCAGATCAGATTTTATCGAAACGTGAGAATGTGAGCGGAGCGACGCCCCACGAGCAGATCCCCGCCAAGCTAATGACGGACGACAAAATTACTTTTCAGTGCGCTGTCTATTAATGGGTATAAACAGACAGCCTCGGCCAAATTAACACATGACGACCCCTGGCGACACAGAGCCCTCAGTCAGTCAGTGAGATACTCGCCCGAGGTCATCTCCCGGTCAGCGACTCTCGGTAAACCGCAGTTTATGGCATGGAGCACGCATCATGGTACTCTAGCTGTTCCCGTTAGGCGGACGACAGCCAATTGGCGACTCATCGGCGTACACGGTGACAAAATTATAACACTAACGTGACGTAGGCTGCGTACACTATATATGAACAACGACAAACAGATTGAAAAGCTGCCCTTCACTTCCTGACGTTCAGTCCAACGCGACTGCACACAGCCGACCGGCCTGAACAATCCCCATATATTCACAAGTCGACTGCCTGGGAGCAGAATCAGGAAGTCAACACCACGAACCCGCTCGTCGCTATGAGCAGGAGACATAAATTCGATGCTGTGGTACTTGCGGAGATACTCGCTTGACTCAAACCCCATATCCTACAAAATGTCAAAAGACATAATTGTGTTCAACTGACTACCAATATGCCAGCTTTTCACCATGACACGGATTGAATTGATTGTTCCAACTGGAGGTGCTTCACATGGAAAAGAAACATTCCCACACTTGACACTGTTCACTCACCGCGAGTAGGCATTCTCAGTTGACCATACATATATTTATACCTGATATAGTATAATGGATTGTATCACACGTATAGCGGGTTGTCGAGCCTTCATAGCCCATTTGTGTGGTGATTGGACTAGCAATCCAAAAGTTGCAGGTTCCGATCCCACATGGAACATGTTGGTTTCTTCTTTAGGCAGGAAGAATTGAAACGGCTTGCCAGGGAGCCCGAGTAATCGGGGGATTTCGAATGGGCCCGAGCTCCAATAACCGATCATCGCGCCAGTTATTTCAACCCACTCAGCTTTGATGATACCTGGTGACGTAAGCACCGGGGGAGGCAATTGCTGTCCAGACAGCACTGGCCGCGTCGTCTGGACATTAAAAGCAGGCAGGCTAGTGCCGAGCTGTTCGGATCATGAGCTCCCGCAGCTAGGCGCTGTCTACAGCGCATGCCCCGAACATTACTTTTCCTTCCATATAGCAGTCTCGTAGAGCTGAGTTTATTGAGAGGAAAAGTTGAGTTTCGAGGTCAAGATACTTATGTACTGATGTTGGGCAGGCGTACTCGTGGTTGAATCTGCCATTACGGGATTTGATATCTGTGAAGTGTTCCAGGCCGGAGGTGCTTGGAATGGATTCATTGTGTCCACATTGATGATATGCCACGCGTTGGCTACATTTACACTCATAATTGACAGTACGCATAATTACAGTCCAAATGGTATCAACTAGGGAAAACGGAATCAATGTTGGGGTATGTTTATGATACGGGTAATCTCCTCAACGTCTTTGATCAAATTTTAGGGCAGGTGAACCCGTGTTGAGGCACGTTGAGGCACTTATACGAAACTTGGGTGAATTCTTCATCGTTTGAACGTCGTGTATAACTCACATGTACCATACCACCAAGTCCAATATCTATACCTTCAATGAAATGCAAGTTTTAGATACATGCAATCAAAGCGCATGCACACCTCCAGTGATGTATTTCCTGATTGGCTGTTCGTATTACACGGACTGGATTGTGTTCTCTGTTGGGGTTAATGATTACATCAGAGATTAGGGTCAGCGTCATCCAATATTTGTTCAGAGGTGCGCATCAGCCCAAATACATGTGATCATTCCGTAACAAGATAGCCCTTACACAGCGGGTATGATGAATTAGACACTGGTAATAGGTTTTTGAAGCAAAGTTAGTTTCTAAAACTCGATAGAACACAACGATTACAGGGTTGTGCACGTATAACGCCATTTAATATTACATGAAAGGATGCTTTTCTATTCTGCGCAGTGCATGCACCTGCACGAACCTCAAGGGCTTGGAACGTGAAAGAAAATTATATGGAATCCTATGTTTGGACTGGTCATTCGGATGATCATTAACTAACAATTGAATCAGCTCCTTTCCATACTTGGTCCGGTGTCCGACCTTTGACCTTCAGGCTAATGGAAGAGTAAGAGATTATGATTCCGTCTGATCAGTAGGCTCATATTGACCCCCATACTGACTTTCAGTTGATGAGACGGTGAATATAAGGCGGACTCATTATTACAGAATGTTTTCGTGATGTCATGTAGGCCTACTCTTTGTAACTGCTGTTTTGAATGGAAATTCACATAATTTCGAGTAAGAATATATAGACGCATATATCCGTTGACTTCGAAGTTGAAGATCAACTCATAAAGAATTAGCAACTACTGTGTGATTCGATGGCGTCACCATTTTGGTCCCCCTAGGGATGATTCTGAACCCAAACAATCAAGATTGATGACACAAAAACGAGATTAGTTGGAAACTTCAAATGTGAGATTTTGGGGTTATGAAATACGGTGCGCTTTGTTTCATCTATGAGAGTTAAAAAAAACGGTGCCATTAAAAAATGGCCTTCAATCTATACTCAATAACTTGCTTCCAGATTGGATGCTGGATGCTGTCCAGTTGCATGCGGGAGGGAACAAATAACGCTACATTGATTGCAGCTAACCGATAGAACAACGCACTCGTCCGTAGATATTGTGCGCAATATATATTCTAAACTGAAACTAAAAGTGTTCCTTGTTAAAGCAGGAACTTAACGAAATGTACACTCAGTAGAGGGCAACAATCTTTTGTGACTTGAAGCTATCACAAATAAGTATACGAGCCATCAGCGAAAACACATCTTCTCCCCTTGGGCTGTAAATGGACGTTAATAGCTGCAATGTTAAGAGGAATTCAATTAGGAGACCTCGATACAGTCGTCCTGATATACGAGGTTAACTAAGGCTGCACGAGTGCATTGAACTCGACAGCATGATCTACTATAGGTTTTATTCCATTTCCCGTCGAAGGCGAACGAAGTCCAAACAGTCATGCTATTCCGTTTGTTCATTGCATATGCACATTTTGCATGTTTATTCGTTAGGTTTCAACATTTGTCAAGATGATCACCTAGTATACGACTGCATGGACCAGATGGGGTTCACGCATCATAAAGAAAGACAGACACTGTCGTGTAGTTATTGGTCAATGTTGAGGACACCATATTACGTGTCTCGCTGAACATTATCAGAACCCGATAAGGAATCAACCGACCCAGGGAACTTGTGTTGTTGCTGTTTGCGAGGACAACCTCAATCTCTTGTCAGTCGCAACATATCTGTTCCCAGGGAGGTAAGAAATGTAACAGGAGCCATGACCTTGAACAGAATACCAAATAACGTTATATTCCAACGAGTCCCAGCTCCATATACTGAAGATAGATTTAACGATGTCCGCAACAGCTGGAGGAAATGAATACGGTTCCACGAGGAGTTAGTTTCACTCGCCTGCGGTGGTGGACGTGCTCATTCATGCAAAATTTATCGATTGATATAATCAGATTTCTCACGGAACGTCACGTCTACCATAAGTGACAATGTGAAAGTCAATATGCTCACTCCTATCTATCGAACGCAAAAATCACACGAATGCTATGCGGCGCTAAACAATACTGAACAAATTGGCTATACACACAATTACTGCCGGTAGACCTCACGGGAAAGCGTGAGCTTCGTGGTGGGATCTGAATGTGACATATGTGCTGTTCTTGATGTAGTCGGGCAGACTGTCCCATGTCTTTTGGGCATTAACGTGGAAAGATCGGTCAGCAAAAGAGACGCAACGTGTTCGACCGACACATGGAAAAGACGCAGTTGAGCGGAGGAAACATTGTGATCGCACTTCGACTTGGTGAAGGCTGGTTGTGTCTGATGGGGCCTGGTTGTGGAGAGCCTTGTAGACTAGCGTAATAACTTCATAGTCAATTAGTTGTTTCATGAGGAACCGGCAACCGTTTCACGGGCAATGAGTTCACTAGTGATAGGGTCGTATTTACGCCGGTTGGTGATCAGTCTCGCAAAAGTTCTTCGGATGCATCGCAGCTCAGTCGGAGGCAATTTGTGATTCCTGCCAGGAGACTATTACAGTAGTCAAGTCGTCAAGTTACAGAGGAGTGGATAGCAAGCTTCGCCGCTTCGGTTGTGAGGAATCTGCGAGTTCCGCTGATGTTAACAAGATGATAGTTAGCGGTTCCGACGATGTTGGTCACTTGAGCGTTCATACTCATAGTGAGATAATTCATAACCCCTAGTTTCCGACGGGGACGAAGCGGATTGAGACGTCGGCGCCGGCAATGCCCAAATCACATTCGCTAGTTGAGCCAGGACACCACTCAACAGCACTCCGTTGAGTTTAGGAAGTTATATGTCATCCAGCTCCGAACTTCTTCTACACAATTTGGGAAACAACAATTACCACTCCATTCTCAGGAACATGACAAACAGACACATGAATGTGTGTGCATACATATTTTGAGGCCCTAGTCTCTGGATGATATCACCGAGTGACAGGACGTATATGGAGAATAACAGAGACATATGGAGGGTCCACGAAGTTAAGGGCAAAAATCATATTGAGGAAAATTTCGGTCATTTTGTGAAAATACGCAGAATGCTTAACCTTCTACAGTTAAAATCTAGTATCATGGAAGTTGATAATCACTATCGGGGACCAATGCGACATAACGGAAGTTCAGTGATTTGGGGTCATTTTTGACGAAATGGTTATGTTAAAGATCATGAACAAGAGGCTTCTTGCCCTACACGCCCGCCTGTTTCGTTAAACTCCGAATATTTGTCTATCCACGTCCATACTGCACGCGTGGATCTGCAGTTAGAACTAAACCACGGAATATTGGAACGGTAGAAAGATACAAGTATTGCAACCTATATAATGCAGGAGCATGGTTGATGAACATATCGTTGGTCTATTAAGGTTTGTGTTGAGTCCGACTAGTTTACTGGTGGATCGGATGTCTAATAGCATCTTCTTCAACGGGAGAGTGAGTTCTCAAGACTATACCATTTGCGATTTGTTAGCGGATAACAATTTTACCTTCGTCATATAGCGTTACCATACAACTGATCACCGAAGCGACAAACTTGGTAGACGGAACAGTAGTTGTAGCTACATTAGTACATTCTATTCGGGCTTTAGCCATCATGTATTCAGCCAATCTTGATCTTGATCCAGTGGACACGCTATAAATAGTCTTGGGAGATTTTGTCAGTGTGCCATGTTCCTCCATTTCGAAGCGGGGTGAACTCCCTGTTTATTCAGCAGAGTCAAAGATACATTGGCATAGTCTTCAAAGGACAATGACAGATACGCCTCACAGCGGATTTCTTATTTGGCCGAGTCATCGTCTGATCCTGTTCAGTCTTGCGAGTCGTTACCTCTGATAAGGTTACGCTAGGCTAATTTGATATTAGCCTATTTGTATATTACATCAGGAGCAATCATCTTGTTGTGGCGGCACGATGGTCGGTAAACCTAATAATCGATGGCGCAGGTCATTCAAATGAAGGTAAAAACTCGTTGTCGTATGCTGCTAGGCCGACCAATACATGTGAAATTATCTGGCCAAAGAGGTCTGAATGAAAAACAAGAAATGGCGTCATCCGTGTAGAACTTCGTGATGTATAATTTTTTCAGAAGAACACTGAAACAGTAAACATGATATCCAGTGAGTGTTTTAAACAGTCAGGATATCAGATTCAGTATATCAAATTCAAGTAACTGGAAGTAAGCCACCTGCAACCCAATTAGGTGTTCGGCTATTCGTTCAGAACACAACACACACCTGCCGCACGGGGCGCATTGGCATTCCTTGGACGCGAGGTAAACAAATAGTAACGTGATGTCTCTTCTGTCATGAATTGACTGCATTATCGTTGCATTTGACAGCCTTTGAAGTCATGGCGAATCTTGTGGGTCCATACTCACTGCTACACAGGTGTAACCTTGGCCTATTGACAGCCATGATTTATATAATGTTCTTTCAGAAAATCAGAACCGAAGACACGATAGCTGTTGATGTAAGTTTCATTGTCAGCTATCGGTACATGGAGACGGGACAAATCACTTTGTCGATTTGTGCATCAGTTTGCCGATTTTTTGAAGTCACAACACTGTAAGCACTTCGGTTACTTCGCTTCGCGGGAGTAGAATTACAGTCGTTGTATCATTAGGTGGCATTTATATTGAAAATCTGTTGGATATTCTCATTGAAAACTCGATTCGATAGGTCTGTTTCACAATTGGTTCTGAGGTCGATTGATCCATATATTCAATTTTAGCAAACATTAACTTTCAGGGAACGATACAGTTCAATGTTTAGAATATCTTCGTCAACATCCCCAAATAGGACTGTGATAACCATGTGGCACTCGGAAGTAAAATTCATTAACCAAAGGTCGACAAGTCTGTCCGGCCTCCATGGCACAACATTCTGTCATGAATAACTACATAACCATAATCTGACCTTTCCGGTAAGAAATTTCCTGATTGGTGGTGTTGATTGTTGTGGTTAGAGATTAAATCAGGGAATACGGTTAACGTTTTCCAATAAGGGGCATTCTTGTTCATAGGTGCGCATCGGCTCTATTGTTATCGTATATCTTTAATCTTTTCGGGTGGTTCTTCAGTGTGGCATGATACGTTTCTTCGTGGCAGGGTCTCATATTCTGTTGTAGAACTAGACCAGTGGGTTTACATGTCCCAAAATCTAGCGGAACGCGGACTTCATGTTCACTATCACTATTGAGAGCTGGGTAGAGGTCGTCTGCTCTCATCTGTGAGTGATTCACGAGCGCCTGAGGCCGCGATCGTGCTCCATCATGCCGCGCACATCAACTCACAAATGAGAATACATTACCGATTATCACGTCTACTATAATCCTGTCTTAACAAGAGTGTCAACCAGCGCACTTGACTGATGTAATATCATGAATACGGTAAACGTTTGAGAAGTTATGGCTGTTTCTGGACTGAGACCAGACTGACCTTCGAGATTCTTCTCCTCGCGGGCGTTGTCAGCAGTCTAATGTTGTCGAAAGCTAGTGTAGCATGGACGTGGGTTTAATGAAGTGAGAGACGTCTCCAGTCCGATATTCGTCTCGGATTGCCGCAATCTGACGGCATGCGCCATAGGTAACTCATTCCTCCAGGTGAAAGTGGATGATCTGTTCCTGTGTTCTCTCTGAGTAGGCTATATAAGAGTTGGATGCCACAACATTCAACCTTCTGGTACATTTACGTGGGCACACCCAGAAGACCACGAGATAGAACGGGGACAAGTGAGGTTCTTCAGGACAAGCGAGATGCAAAGCACGGAAGAGGTACAAGCGGAACGGGACAGACCTGAACGAGCGGGCGAAGCGGAGCGAATAGAGCGGGGGTAAGAGACAGAACAGGGAGTGGGGGCACACAAAAATGGCGGAAAGGGAGGGGCGGT
>JAODTT010029873.1:0-10426 GCA_025400115.1 Pentamera pediparva
CGAGATGGAAGACAGCCAATCTAGCCCCGCCCTCTGAATACCTCTCGAGATCCATGGAGAAGAGATCCTGTGAATTGGAGAAGAAATTTAAACGTTCGAAGTTGTTGCATTCCAATTATATTAATCATGAACATATACAGGAACGATATGCACAGATTGAGGTCCCGCGGCGTGTACGAAATACTAGGTAATTGTCAATATTCTCAGGCTTTTGAACGTCGAAAGTGGCGTGGCATTATACAAAACTTAACAACATGAATATAGCCTACTGGTTGAAGTGTTATGCACTGGTGTTATCCTACAGCTGTTTCTGAAATAATTTGCCATCATCTCCTGTTTTTAATTTTGTGCTATAACTAGTCACCGATTGCGGCTGTGATGTCGCTCGTAGAGCCAGTTCGTTTTTTGGTCAGTGTCGTTTGTAGGACAGGGAGGTTTACTCTATTGACAGCCATTCTTAGATAATTATGCTGGCAGCCTATACATAGGCGTAACACTTTTCTACGCTTTCAAAACTGACAGTCTAGTTACGTCAGCAACGTGTTGCAGAAAAGTACTACGAATGAACCAATTCATAATTATATGCAATGCAAATTCAGACGTTTTAATGGCCTCTGCGCGGACTGTGGTGGTTGCTTCCCACGAATACACGATCACTAAACTTATCTGATTAGTTCATGTACTGTTCAAATGCCGTTCTTTCTCCCCGTATAGACCTGGACCTATAGGGGATTTCTGTTTTCGTCCGACTGTTTTGTATATTATTGTTTTTGTGAAACCGCTGATTGGTTTTTGCTCCAGATATAATCAATTATAATTAGCAGTATTCTGGTAGTTGCGTACGTTTTCTCCGAGAGGATAAAATTACTTACGAGTGATGTGAATACATAGTGGTACTGCCCTGCAAGCATCTGTAACTCTAACATCTGCAGGATAGAAGAAAAACGTTTATTTTTACGAAATTGTGTCAACAAATATTGCCTATATTCCCGAGACTGTGTTAACACTTGGTAAAGAAAGCGATACGAGATGTTGGTTTAGGAATCGATCTGCATCATAGAACAGTAGCCACTGCAATCGTTCGGGTACTCTCCTGAATGATGAGAGTTAAAAATAAATTTAATAGATTGTCCCATAATACCACACCTGGGAAAATATAGTATATTAGATTGGTTTGCACGCTGAATGAATTAAGGAGTACGTACTCATTCGAAAATATTTAATTTTGAATACATCAAGGGTGTGGGATCAGGGAACAATGAACACTTAGGCCTATAGATAGATTTATTCTGATCTCTCGTAATTTGAGTGAGTGAACCAAGCTACCGAGAAACCAGTCAAGGATATCCAGGTTATGAGTGTCCAGTGACAGGATGACACACCGACCAGCCGCGTAGCCTATGCCTAGCTCTCGTTGTTAGTGCGTTCTGCAAATTGTGTGATATACCTTTATCAGTTCCCCACCGATCGCTTGTTTCATAATACGCCCTCTGATCTGTCTGTCATGCAACCTGTCCACCTAAGCAGGCCAAAAACAGCGAAAGAACATATGGCATTCATAGTCGGGGAGTACTTACGTACAGGGACTTAGCCATACGCCAAGCAGACCCATCTACCTGTCTAATCAGGTTCTATGATCAGTAGTACCACATAAAATAGCAAAATAGTAGTAACTGGCGTTGGTTAACACATGTGAAATGGTCCCCTAACTAACCATAACTGGCATAACCACATTTTTGTCTTAGGGAGCATCTGATGTTTGGACCCAAGGGGATGGCGCCCTTGTAAATGGCCTCACCCTCCATATTTCGGTTGAATGCGATTTATGGGCCAGTATAGACACAATTTGGTGCAATATTCGTGCAAAAACGACTGTCGAACCTCTACCTCCAACAGTAAAAAAGAAAATCATGCAAGGTTTTAAGATAAGATACATCCACACACTCAGTCTCTTCTTATTACACACGGGAAGTTCTCCGGACCAATAACACAGGAAGAGAAGGAGAGGGAGGTAGAATTTATCGGCATATCTGGGGTTCCAAAGTAGAACCCATGTGCGCAATGTATGAGCAAGGACACTATATATGCCGTATTCTAGATAGGCCTAACATAATAGGCTGCGTCCCATGTAGGCCTGTAAGTCATGAGAGCGGTCTTGGTCAATGTTACCAGGGTCCGATGTTAACATGTTACATTGACTATTGACGACCCGATTACCAGTTTTATGGTAATATATACACCAAGGGGGTTATGAGGGTCGCGACCCCTAACTTTAATGCGGGGCTCCGCACATAACTTTGTTCTTTGCTTTTCTATGGACCTCATCCAGCTTTCAACGGATGGTTGCGCCTTTGGATATAGCCTATACTACATATCGATATTATACCCAATGTAAACTCCATGCAGTTGATGTTTCGAATATAGATTGAGAGACCATGACTGTAAGCTGGAGATCTGGAGTGAAAAAAATGGAGTGAAATTGTCGCCAATATGAATCGATTTGGAAACGGAAATAAACATGAACGGAAATATGACTTAGCTGAAGCGGCGCTCTGGATTACCTCAGCGAAATGAAATTTGATTCAGCTGTGGGGAATAATGTTTGGTTAACATTTAATTGAACGCAGGCGTATCGGGACGTGTCGCACGCATCGAGATAAGAGAAATATCGGGATGCAGGCCTACACTTCAAGACGGGCGCCTTCATAAACATTCTCGAAAGATTAGGTCAAGCTGGCATAGACGAAAAGCATTGGCGCGTTAAGTAAACATAATGGTGACGTATTAGCCATTAGTCTGCATAAACAGAGCAACCCCGTATGTATACAGTGGGTGTCTACATATACGCTGAGTAAAGTATAATTCGATAAATAATGGTAGAGATGGTTGTTACTCTATAGTTGATTGTATTCTCACGTTCCCTCTTATACGAAAAAGATGAACAGTTTACTCATTTGCGTCTGCTCGTTAACAGTATAGCATGACGGAGGAGGGCGGAATAATAACTTGATAGCGACTATAGTTCGCAGAAAGAAGATTGTCAGAACAACGTACGATTTCTTATTTCTTATTTCTTATATTAAATTTTTCGTTCACCCATTACCTAATACCTTAGTTAACTTGACAGGCTGCTTACAAACACATGTTCTGTCCACCCGGGTGAGGGGAGTGGGGTGGGGTTGAAGAGCGCTCAAGCTACCGGAGATAGCGAGCACCTCTGGTGGGAATCGGTCATGCGTGACATGGGTGACATCACACAGTACCAGTCGGGCCAATCACAGGAGAGTACGTATACTGTGGCCGCTCGTGGTGCACTGTCGATGACCGCGCCGCATGAAGTCGACTGTGTAGGGAGGACGCAAAATATGCGTGCTGCCCAGGTATTACAAAATATTTTTTTGGAGATTCAGCGTATAATTATAACTTCAGGGTAATATTTGCATTAAACGTTGTAACCCCTAACCCCTCCCCAACCCCGTCCGTTGATTCTCACTCACAACATGGTGTTTCTTGATTGGCTGCCGATATTATACAAATTCGATTGTTTTTTCTGCTTTTGTGAGGGGAGGGGTGATTAGTGAGTTGGAGATGAAGACTCATAATGGGAGCCAAGTCTTGTTAAGCAGTGCGCACCCAGCGTTAACTGTACAGATTTTCTCGAGTGCCATGCATCTCACAATTTACAGTGGAATGTGTGTGAAAATGGTGCATGCTACCGGGGCAGCCGATACAGCTGCATGTGGCAGTAGCTACTGGCGCATATTTTTCATGTATGCTCCAGTAGTTACTGAGGTGTAATCGTAATCTCATAATCCAGCTGCCCCTATAACTTTTCTATGTGACAGTATCTACTGTGTCATCCCGTAATCTGTATTATGTAAAGCTACACAATTTTTTTGTCAAATTGACTAGAATATATCCCAAATGGGCCACGAATAGAATCCACTCGAATATCCGATTATATTTGAATCATATATCACTATTTTCTGCTCAAAACTAACAAGTTTCTCTTCCGAATTGACCAGAATCTACTCAAATATTTGACTAGATTCTATCCGTGGCCCATTTGATGTGTATTCTAGTCAATTTGACTAGATAGTTTCTCGGAGTGTAGTGTTGCATGCAGTTGTATCGGGTAACCGGGGAGTTATGGTTATCGTGACTCGAGACAATAATTTTCTGTTCTCTGAATGTCAAATTCTGCTTTACTCTGCTTTTTCCTGAGCTTGCCTACTTTTTTTACACGAGAAAAATGTAATATTCTGATCTTCCCAAGTATATATAGGCTAAAGCAGAAATATTATTGACAATAATCTAGACAAAGTTACTCGCCCTGCAGATCGCATAATATTAATAATAATTTCGAGAAAACTAAGTCGACGGGATATCCCTAGAAAGCTTCTTCCCTGTTCGGTTCCCATGTATGGGGTAGGGTAGTTCCTTTGGGGAGATGAACCATCTTTCCCCAATGGAGAGAAACGCAGGTGTGCCGTCTCTTTTCCCAATAACGGGATCGCAAATTAGCGATAGATCCCCTTTGAAATATTGAACGAAGACATGGAGACAATTTTTCAGAGTACCTTACTTCCGTTGCAGCATTCTTCCCTGTCGTTAGGCCTATACTTTTTGAGGATTACTATCTTAGTCGTGAATGTGTTTCCCCACTTTTCCCTCTCTAATAATGCCATGACTTACATGGCCGCCATCGGATCTGACCTATTTACCCATTACCAAAAACCTTCCCTCTCCCCTGGGTTCTCATATCACGTTTAAGTGGCAGTTCGCCGATTTCAGGAGTTCTGAGAAATGCTCCGTTTTTTCCGTTGGATTTTCAATTCCTCAAGGAATTACAGTTCTCCCCAACAAGGCTGATCCCACGGAACACGAGCTCTCTTCACGGGTAAAATGGAGTAATTCGCACTGGATTTAGTCTCTTCCGCTAGCTATCTAGGCCCTCTCACGTGGGGCCGAATGCTACCGTACTTTTTTCAGTCATTTTTCTGGAACAGCTTATAAATTACTCACATGGGCTGGCTCAAAACAGATAGGGGCGTCAGTCATGACCTCCTCCTAGAACCGCATGACGTGCTCCCAGCGTCAATTCACTGGAATTCGGTTAGGCCCCCATTTCCATTAAATACAGGGGGCCGGCAATTAGGGAATTATATCCGAATATTGATTGAGATGCGCTTCTAAAATGGCCCATTTCCGTTACATTATATATTTCCATAACGTTAATTCCAAAGGGCGTATGTTTCTTTCAAGTGCAGTCTCAGCGGTTTTGCTAAGTGTTCCGCCCTTTCGGGTAGCCAACTGAGTTCAAGGATCACAGTACCAATAACGTTATTGGGGGGAATTTCACTGACATCCCAGCAAACACGAAACGTTTCGAAACTGTTTCTTATATGTTTCTGAGAAAAATATTTTTGTTGAGTGACATGACTGTTACGGAAACGATTCCACACCATTTCAAAAATGTTTTGTGGGGATATTTGAGGGTGAAAAAAAAAATTCTCTTCAAATTTAGACCTGACAGCAGATCTACGAAACAAAACGATAATATGATATACTTTGACAGCACCAACATAACTTGAGCTCATTTTGGCGCACATCTTTCGCCACCAAAGCCTTCTTAGAACACCTTCAGGAGTTTTCAAAAATGTTACCAAAACGTTTCGTCAAAATGTTCTGTAGAGTGTTTTGGAAACATTTCCCTGTGTTATCTGTCAGTCAACGAAAAATAATTTCGAAACATTTGGCGAAACATGTCAAAATGTTTTTAGAACGTTCTTGTGTTTGTGGGGATGAGATGGTACCGGTTACTCATTTTCCACACGTGGTTTATTCCGTGAAGGTATACTCCCAATGTGACGAACGTACGGTACTAAATTACCTAAAGCTTCAATCAGCCTATATGACGCTTGGAAAAAATTACCTCAATTGTAATTAAATCGACCCATAGGCCATGGCGAATAATTCAGCAACAATTCCACTCAATCCTCTGAAGTCTTAGAGGGAAATGGTAATAAATTGCAAATTGCCTAAGTTGTCGCCGAGAACTGAAGTCAAAAAAGTTCAACCACTGAGACTTATTTCACGAGATTACGAATTTTGCCCTAATTCTCTGGTCTCGACCTTCGACGGACTTGTTTTTTCTTTCAATGGAAACAAGAAATACAAGCTGATTAGATTTTTTATTTTTTTTGCCTATCACCTATTGATGAACTCATTCCAAGCCCACATCACCAGACCCGGCTGGGAATAGAAGAATATAGACCAAAGAGAAATCAGTGCTTTCTTCAACTGACCATTTGTAAAAAAGAATGAATATAGTATAAATATAAAAAAGGTTGTACCTCTTGAAAAGAATTTTGACCATCTGTCTGTCTCTCTTTCTCCACCGAAGGAAGTCCAAGAGGCCCAAGTAGGGTTGTATCAACTCCCCAGACACCCTATTAACGATGACTTCTGGTTTGTCGGAGGTGCATTAGACCTACTGAATGGGTGATATGAGGTTCTCTTCTAGTGCAGGGGGTCGTTTATGAGAAATCGATCTAGCACTTAGTGGTCCTTTCATCAGCGGGTGGAATTATGGTCAAATTATCGTTTTTCAGTCAGGAAGAGAATTACCCTCTAAGAGAACGGAGAACTTCTAAAACAACCACGAGGAAAAAAAGGGTCCAAATAGAGTTCAATGCCTCAATTTTACCCATCAGGTCGAACTAGCGGCGCCAAGAGCCTCCTTTTCAGTTGTGGGGCACTGGATTGAGTTGCATACTCTGTTGCCTATGAGGAGCACCACGCCGAAATACACTGGGAGTAGGTCCCACGTTCTTATTGTTGGTATATGATCGGACCTTGAATTGAATCCTACAAACATTAGAGAAGAGAGACTTAAACTGTCACAACATTGACGCACGCCCCGTTCTTACACGTGCTGGTGCCTTACGTGTCCGAGAAGGAAGAGGGCCGATTCTCCTCTGCGATCAATGATGACGAAGATGGAACCTGGGAAATCGACCCCAAGCAGCACCGAACTGTCAGTACGGCTCACGTAGTTATGAGTCTCACGATAATTGTGAGAGTGCGCCCTCTCCACCTTCCACCACACAGATCATATTGGCTTCATCGGTTCCTGATCTCGTGGAGTTACATATATTGGAATTGAATATATACATCGTATTATTGATACCGATGTCTCCAGGCGGTCTTTTTGGCCCAGAACAATTTCAAATTGGAATGCTTCTAGTTCCCCTATGCAGGGCTTCAGTGGTCATTGGGTGTTTACTGGCGATGATAGAATATCTTTATCATCATAGTCAACACCGACCCAACAACTGTTGTGTGCTGACCTCTGTGCAGTGATAACCACTAGTTGGTGTTTGCATAATACCAGGGAATACGAGACAAGAAGATACACACGCCCTTGATATAAGTAAACACGTGTTGTTGCCTTACGTGTTCGAGGAGGTAGGGGACCGACTCCCGTTTGCAGTCGATGATGACGAAGTTGAAACCTGAGAATTTGACCCTCTTCAGCACCCGTCTGTACTGTTCACTCTTCATTCTCATGAGACTGACGCTGAAGGTGACGGCGTCCTTCACGTACGCCGAGTGATGTAACAGGTCGCTTAGACGTATCAGGGCTGTGAGAAAAATAACAACAGTTATATCCCATTTTTCAAACTCTCATTATTACAGGATCATATCCAGGAATATGCCACTATTTAACAGCGGAACGACACACATAATCTGCTAACAAAATCATGATACATTATACGTTATAGATTATGTGTCATTGAATAAAAACGATAGGCTTCTCGTGCGTAGTACACACCAGATGCTCCTGTGGACGTATCGTGTTTACAAGGTTTTCATACTTTAACCTCTGGTAACCTCATATGACCTTCGACTTGATCCTAAAACAATACGGTTCATGAACTTATTTCGAGGACCACACATACCAAGTATGATCTTCACCCATCCTAGTAGGGTCGAGTTATCGTGTTCAAAAGCCAGGCGTCACCCACGCACATACACACGACAGGATACATAGACTCTTCGACGGAAGTCAAGGAATACAAAAATGACTTTTGTTCTGTTTGAGGTACGTATCCGTCCATAATTTCAGTGATCGAACTTCCTCGGTGTCTACGATTCTGATGCAGCTCGTAACATTTCGTCCCAAAGGACATCTGTAGGAATCTGCAGTGTTAACACTGTCAGTGGAGATTGGTGGACGATAATCACAAACAGGTAGATAGTTTTGCCAGATACAAGCAACGAAGATTTGTCAAACTCAAGGTTCCTCCAGTTTTACACGAAGGAAATATCTTGTTATTGTGAATATTTCAATACTGCAGAATAAATTTGTGTGCGATGCTTGCTATGTAGTTGGCTATCGGCATTCCAATAAGAAATGACTGATGAATAAAACAGCGTTTAATTTCCTATAGCCCTCGGGCAGTCATATTTATGCAATATCAATCGAACGTGTAATGGAAATATCCATATTTAATGCTAGAAATTCACTTTTCATGTTCGTTTTGCGTGTTTTATCGTTCATGTTTTCCCATTAACAAAGGTCAATGCCAGCTAGTAAGAGTTGCATGGGGTTTAACGACATACTGTCATGCTTTGAGTCGCCATTAGCGTCAGGCCCGGTGCTGCGATTCGCACATTGCTTTTGAAATGATGTATGTGTATGTATCTATAGGTCCGTATTAAGTCATGTGTATGTATTTACGTACGCACGTAGGTATTTGAACAAGCGTTGGTCACTACTGTGCCCTCTATGGGGTCTTTCTGGCAAACACATCTTATTCCTTGCTACCATTTATGTACTTTTCAACTCGTTCCAACTAGTTTCAGCTGAATTCTTCATGTTCTTTTCGTGAAGCGAATCTCGATCCTGTTTGGAGAATTTTTCGAATATATAATTGCCCAGTGGCGTAGTTAGATGTTGCTGGAGATGCACCACTATGAGGCTGTCAACCGCAATAACAACGCCTTAGAACAGACAAAAGTTCGCGGTGACCTGGGCCCCTCCCAAAAGTGAACTCTAAAATAAATTTAGTCAAATTGACTAGTATACTTATCAAATGGGCCACGAATAGAATCTAGTCAAATATTTGACTAGATTCGGGTCAATTTCGAAGAGAAACTTGTTAGTTTTCAGCAGAAAATAATCACATATGAATCAAATTGAATCGAATATTTGAGTATTTTCTATTTGGGGCCCACGTGTATACTTCACCACAGTTGTTACTAGAACTTACCATCGTCTTCCTCGTAAACGACCACCAGTTTTCTCCATTTTAACTCGACAGCGAGGTCGAGGATAGCCTTTCCCAGGAATGGACCGCTCGCGAGGGTGGGGAAGAAGTTGACGGACAGATCCCCCGCCTGGTCGACCAACTCCCCCCAGTCCACGTTGATCAAGGGGACTCGGTGAAGGTTGGCCACCGACCGGAGAGCGAAGGCATCCAGCCCCGTCGATGGACCAAATAAGGCGTTGATGCCCCTCGCCAGCTGAGAACAAGCTGACAAGAAATGAGAGATGTAACAATTTATTTAGCTTAGTCAATTATGTAGTTGTTTCAGTTGTGCATCGGCTGGATATTTTCTGGTCCGATGTTCTCAGGGTTCGATGTTCACAGGGTGCGATGTTCCCATGGTTCAATGTTCAAGGGTTCGCTGTTCCCATGGTCCGATGTTCCCAGGGATCGATGTTCCAGAGTTTGATATATCATATGATAACCGGAAAACGGGGTATCAAATTTATCGAACGCCAAGCTGGGTGCCCCGGCAGAGGCCGGGTTGGCAGCACCACTCGAAGGAATTGACTCGAATCCTCCCCGCTTTTGTGCTGCCCGACTGTGCTCGGGGACAGTCCCGAATCCTGGGAACATCGAACCTTGGGGAAATCCAACCTCGTAATCATCGGATAGACCCCCACATAACCGAGTTGTAACACATTTTCGCACGTCAAGCCCCACTTACACGATATGATGCGTGCATCCGACTTTTCGACGATGTGGCCAATAAACAAACTTGAGCGCGTGAGAGCCAGGTGGAAAAGGTCGGGTGGAAAAATCGCATCGTGTTAATGAGCCTTTACCAATGTCAATATTTCGTTAGGATTCCCTCGAAGATCAGAGCCCGTTGAACAAAGAATTACGATTGATATCACGCTCGATTGCAATGATAACATCCCATACATATCGAGCATAAGATCGATCGTGACTCTCCATGGAACGGAGCTCAGCATGGGAGTCAGATCTGTGTTGCCAGTCTGGATAAATTGTCGTACTCCTGATGTAAATGGGAGTGATCAAAACAATGGACGGGACTAATGGTAACATCACAATCATGAGGAATACAATATGGATCACCATCACCATGAAATTGATGTGCATGGGTGACG
>JAODTT010029984.1:0-15665 GCA_025400115.1 Pentamera pediparva
TATGCTCGTCAGGCTCCTTCGATACTGGATATAAAAATCTTTTGCTGTCATCAAATAATGTTGTATGTAGAGACGAACAAGAGCTTATTACAGCGACTGTAACGCGTGTGACTCCATTTCTGGGTAAATAACATATGCAAAAAATGGCCACAAACGTAACGAGAAATCAAACATGTCTTTGCTCACATCTGGGGCCAATTTTAAAGGGTGGCATCGCGATAGTAACACACTGCCGTCGTGCTATATATTCTTGAGATGGGAACGTGTGTGGCTTATTATGGTCAAGCCATCGAGTTCGCGATCCAGAGGTTCCGGGTCTAGAACGCACGTATTACCCTTGACAAAATGCACTCACCTAAAATTGCTCTCCTCCATTCAATGTCCTAATTGCGTATATATGGGGTGTGACTCATGTTAAAGCGCACGTATGTGCATCATTTACCTACGTTTGTGTGGGGTCAGCGAGTTGTTGAAATTACCAGGCAATTTTTGCAAAATGTACTTGATATACAACTCAGTGTTGAGTGCGCTGTATACATTTTCGAGTATTCTTCTACATCCGGTCTATCTTGCAACGCACGTGAAGTTTGAACCCAACGTACCAACAAAAAATATATACCATTGGTCATAAATCAAAATGAACCATTTTATTCCCCGCACTTTATTACCGCTCTAGCACCTACTGTTGACAGCAATGCCAATTCCCGCCTTGCCCGTCATGATTAAAATATATTAGCAGTGATCTTCTTCACTAGAACAATTCGGGTCGATGTCACGAGCGGTTCGAGTACTCCGCGTTCTCTAGGTTCGCCTAGTTTGCGTCTGGGGTATTTCTTGTGTTGTTGTCTTGTTTACAAGTTGTGTATACTTTGACCTCTTTGACCTTGGGTGACCTTGGACTAGACACCGAACGAATAACATGCGATTATTGGCTGGCTGAAATTCCGGATCACCACAAGGTCTCATAATCATCAATCACTCCTCACAGTAGCATAGTGGCCTACTAATAACACCTGTCTAGACTAGTACTCCAGTGTTATCCATCACTGGGCTACTTTCAGGTTCATTGATGCAAGCGGTCACTCTTTTATTCAAAAAAGGCATTGGGCCTAATCAGGTGACTGGCGAGATAACTCCCTTGAGGGAACATGTTCTTCATATGACCAACCTACATACCAGATATAAACCATCTGCACCATTGCGTTCACCCTTTAACCTCTGTTGACCTCAGATGACCTTAGACCAGACACGAAATCGATAGCATTCATGTACTCCATAAATAGTCAACCTTCATACCAAGTATCAACCCGCTACACCATTGCGTCCAATGGTCATCGTCTTCACAAAGTTGCGTTCACACTTTGACCTCTGCTGACTTTAGATGACCTTAGACTGGACCAGAAAAGAATAGGGATCGTGTACTTCATATGACCAACCTACTGTCACGTATGAACTCTCTAAAGTCAATAGCGTTGAACATTTGTCATGTTTGCGAAGTTTTCAGACTTTGACCTCTGTTGACCTTAGATGACTTTGGACCACAGACGAAAACAATATAGGGATCATGTACTCTATATGGACGACCTTCATATAAAGTATGAACCTCTCTAAAACTTAGCGTTCTTCAGTTATTGTGTTTACAAGGTTTTTCAACTTTGACCTCTGTTGACCCTGGACCAGAACCAAAGTCAACATGCTGACATGGATCATGTACTCTATATGGCCTACTCACATAACGGGTATGAACTCTCTGCATCCATGCGTTCTCTAGTAATCATATTTGCAATGTTTTAGACGTTTACCTCTGTTGACCTTGGAAACCGGAGGACCTTCTACCACACCTGAAAACAATACGGATCGTGTACTTCATATGGCATTTCTTCAAAGCATGAAGACTAAACCTTTGCGTTCACTAGTTATCGTGTTTACCAGGTTTCCAGACGTTGACCTCTGTTGACCTTAGGTGACCTTGGAAATCATGAACACCATATCGCCAACCTACATATCTACACCAAGTATGAATCCTCTTCACCTTTGCGTTCAACAGCTATCGTGTTTGCAAGAGGCGTGAGACACATAGAGACAGACGGACACACATACATAAACACGCCCGTGCCATTGCATATATTTTTTCTGCCTCTGAAAAGGAATAAAGAATGAGGTATGGCCATTTGAGTAAGTGGCCATCAATAAATTAAGGTGGGCGACTTGACTGATTGCAATTGGCCGACGTGCGTTACCGTAGGGTCTCGAAAATGGGGTAACCTATACACACTCACCTCATTTGTAGTCGCCAACGCTTCTGAGTACATTTGGTCAACGATCTCTACTACTCTCCTAATATGGAAAATGCACTCCAGTTACATGGTATTTGTGGGCTCTATAGAGACGTGAGGTAATATCATCGTTTAACCACGGGACCGAATTATGGTGACCCAATAATTGCATGTAATCCCTCATACGAACACGCTTGTAAGGGAATAAGATCCTAGCCCAGCTGATTGAATCGCTGCAACAAACAAGGTCTGCGAAGATTACAGGAATATCGAATTTCCATGATTCGCATAAACAGTGGGTTGACAATGTTAATCATATATTTTGATCCCCGGGGTTGTTGAACCCGCATCCATCTACTCTTACGATGAGTTTGTAGTATATCTACGAAACTGATTCGATAGCCGGACGAATCAGTAAGAAAATTACTCCTTACCTAACCAACAAACTAACTGGCCAGCTAACTAACTAACTAACTACCTAACTAACTAACTCACTAACTAACTGACTGAACAACTAACTAACTAACTAACTGACTAATTATTCGACTGACTAACCGACGGACAAACTAACTAGCTAGCTAGCGAGCTTACCAGCGAACTAACTATATTAACGACTGACTGACTGGCTGATCGACGGACTGACTGACTAACAAACTAACAAACAAACTAACTGACTAACTATAGCCAATGAAGCTATCAGGGCACGTGCTTGCACTTTAAGTTGACCTATTTATTGGAAATGCAATCGTTCAACATACCAGGGCATAAATCGATCAAGAAAGCTGTATTATTACCATATATGACGTCACTGATGGGTGTAATGTAGCGAAATGTTTACTGATAAGCACTTAAAGCACGGTGATGATATCTGTCAAGCACAGTCATTTAGTCTTAGGTTAGAGTAGGCCACGTGAGATGGGGTGTAATAATTGGGCGTGCCTAAACCAACGACCGTACCGAAAGCTGACCCAACCGTGGAGCATATTTTAAGAATAGTAATGTTTCTACACATAATGATAAAGTGAGAAAGTACTTTTTCAAAGAGGTAGCAACTGGCGGAAGAGAAACAGCGACGTTTGCATGACGTCAAGAAGAATGATCGTCCTCGTGATACGTTACGGTATTGTGCCCGATACATCTGCGTGTGACATTAGGTACTGGAGCGAAAACATAACACAGAACCTGAAATACCTGATGACGCAGCTAGTACTGTGTGTCTGTGTTACAAAGAAAGCTAAGGCTGGCTGAATGATGATATTACGCATAAGCCCCAGGGAAAATTGGAGCGTACGAGCCAATACATAGACTGTCGCACAGATCTGTATCGGTTGGGAATAGAGTACGGAAGAGTGACGTCATGCCCATGACGACACGCATGACAACCAGTGTTTGAGTTCTAAACAAACCGTCGAGGGAACGTGGTACACGCAGTGTTAATGGCAATAGTATACACTGCTGAACGCTCTCGAAAGTCGTAGTTTTTCGCTCCGGGTTGCACCCACCAATCGAGAAAGTAAGTCTATAATTATGATAAATTCCTCAAGAGCGACAATAAAAGGGAACGATGGATACGTTTGTTCAGGTAGTAGTGTCATATAATCTTATATTTACGCAATTTATTAGAGCAATATGCACTCACGCATAGTATCACTGTGGTAGGCAGTGTATCGTTAGGCATTGTTTAGAGCCGTTGTTAGGACAACGAGCATATGCTATGGTATGATGACGTCATGACTTCGGTACTCTATATCGTCACTGTGCCTCGTTAATGCAATTGACTCTCCGATTGATTATATTTTCTTTCGAGACGTCATGCAAACACAGCAGTCGATTATTCGCATGGTGTTGCCAGACGGTATCGCCTCTTCAAGGATGAATTTATTATGTACTTGAATCGATGTTTTACTCAATGCAATATATTGTAGGCTATATTGTAAACGCTTGAAGAAATCCAGGCACTCTTCCGTATTGATAATTGAATAAATTCCAAAGCAGATGTTCAGATACGAAATGCAACGGGACACTGGATTTTCCTCCACACGCTGCTATACGGAGCATCACGGGCAACGCGTAAAGTGTAAAAAGACTATATTACTTTTTCAACAATGTTTTCTTCTTTGTTAAGCATTGTGTTACCCTTGTGGCCCTTATATGTAACAAAATATTTGTCATGACTGTGTGTCATGGATATGGTTGATAAGCAACGATTGTGGTCAGGCTTTATCCGAATCATACAGAACATCTCGGAGCTAGCTTTGAGTTTAACATACGCTATGAAAATAATAATCATCAACACTCTTTTTCGGAGTTGATGTATTAGTACGATTTAATATCAACACTGAAATGTGTCAATGTTTATGATCAACGCCGAAAATACCGTTAAAAAGCTCCTAAGGTATCAATCATTGATTTTTTGCCCTTTTACCTATCTTGGGGTATACCAAATGTATGTTTACTACCGGCGCGTTGGCCTGTGCAGAGATGAACAGTGATTACCAGTGACAATTTCAAAATATCGACGCCGTGACA
Source organism: Pentamera pediparva (assembly GCA_025400115.1). Lineage (NCBI taxonomy): Eukaryota > Metazoa > Echinodermata > Holothuroidea > Dendrochirotida > Phyllophoridae > Pentamera > Pentamera pediparva. The sequence goes on from JAODTT010029984.1 coordinate 4,806, forward strand.
AATGAACGTAACGTGGTTTTAGAATAGACTTATATATATTCATTACTTCTCTTGAGATGAATCACATAGTTTCAAATTCCAGATCAATTTCAGATCTGGGTCAACTAGAGGGAGTTCGAATCACTAATCTGTCAAATATATTCCATCAAGCACAATATATGGGAAAGAAGTATTAGAGTTGAGGTGGAAATATTCATAAATACGATTTCTAATTTAATTTGGAACAGAGTTGAATTACCGTACTTTGTGAACGCTTCAACGCCTGTGAGTGCGAGCAGTGTCACTTCCCGACGTGCCGTGGGCGTTCCGTGAATGTCCAGTATTGGGTGGAGAATCAGTTACTTTTGCATTGCATAATTGTAGCCGCAAATTCATCGAATATTTCATTATTTCATCACTTAAATCATCGTCCACTGTCCAGTCCAAATAGTTAATTACGCCACAGCATATCGTGCTACAACATGTCACAATAAATGATTGTGAGGAGTGTGAAGAATAATTATATTTACTATAGCTTTACATGACTCACATACACGTTGCTATCGTGTAGCTGCGAAGATCATCCAGGTGAGAACACGTGACTATGTTATAGAAATTCAATTGTACAGTGCAGTGTTCTCATGCATGGTGTCGTCGCGAGTGTTACCTTCTGTTGCCCTCACTATTATTTTGCATAGCCCTTAAAAACCCTTGATCGATCGATTGTTTAAAAAAAGCAATAATTTATTCATATTTTCGCGTGCGTCTCTTCGTTTTACTCAACGGGGCCTCACTCTTTGCAGTCATTGTCACTACATAGCCTTGAGGTCATCAGCTAAAAGAGCGAGTTATGAAAACCTTGTAAACAGAATGACCAATAACCAGTGGGCCAGTGTCCAACGACTAAGGAGTTTTTATGCAATACCTGTCCCCAAAAATACATTATGATTGATCCTCGCCATCAACTATCATCAGACAAAAATGTTGTTGCACGCATTACACATGTCACGACTGAACAACAAAACTTAGCAAAAGATGAGGCAAGGAATCACACCACATCGTTGTGGTCTTGTTAATCACGTTCTATGATTCTTCACCGTATTTGATTCAGAAAACCACAACTCGCTGCGAGTTTCCCGGGTAAGCAAATGACCTAATATCGCAAATGAGATTGACATAAATAACATGTGTATCATGAATGCGGAGCAACCAAAGCACACAAGAAAGCATGTCCATCTACAACAACAGGTGTATCTGTTGACGGTCGTTAATTGCATGTGGTCTGAGAGATCCCCATACAGGGAAATGCCACGCGTGTGGTAAGTTAATCCTGAAACGTGTGGGTTACTTTCTCTCTGTAGTGCACGTCCCTTTGTAGAGATTGAACAGTAAGCGAATTGACAGTTGTATTCTAACGATATGATAATGATATCCTACCAAAGTTCACTCGGGTGTATTAGCAGTCTCGATCTTCAAAAACAATGTGACGGAGATCACGTATCCTGATGGCACCAAACGTTACCAGCCCCACACACACATCCTCATCAACGATCACATAGTGAAATCTGGAATGAATTGAAATCGTTCTCAGGAAGTGTTGACAGTTTGAAAATCATCTGTACCGTTCTGAGTTTGCGCACTTCTATTCGTGAACTGTCAGGAGATCTTGTAATGAATCGCCTAAGACGAACCATTGTACCAGTACATTATGTGCATGATGTACTCCATGAAACAGGTAATATTGAGTTCGTGGAGACGTTATTAATACCAGGATAGAACAAACAGGCTCTGTCTTCAACGAAACAATTAACACAAATCACGTAAGTGAAGAGTCATCTCCAAGAGATGTGATTAATGGATACGGATGACCTTTCAAAAACCTAAAACTTACGTTTCAAAACTGAAACTCACATGATCTTACTATGGTAATGTCAATATCTCATTTCTATCAGGTGATTGTATCATATGATGACATGTGTTAAAGTCCGAATGTTTATTAGATCAGCTGATACGATCTCAAGTTGCTGTATAGTTGTATTCCGTATTCGTGGTGCATGTGGTATGATAGTCCTGGAGTCATTTGCATATGTCAGCCTTGAAGCCCGCGTACAACCACTCGGGCCAGAGTGTCCCGGAACCCCACCCACGTTAGCGGTTCCCCCGTGACGCCACAAGACATCGCGCAATAACGAACGTATTGGTTCCGCGTTTCAAATTTGCCTAAAGTGATAAACATAGGGTTCCAGAATAATTTATGTTAAGTCTACATCATCGTATGCCTTTAACGAGAGCTTGGTTGAAGGCATGTTAATTGTACAGTGGCTTTAATCACCATAAAACGGCGGGGGGGATTCCACACATGATAAGACCCAGCCAATAAATTGCTCAATTATTCAACAAAATTGGCACTCGTCGAAATTGGGGTGTCATCATTCTTTACTCATTCCACAATCAGGTTAAATTTGCAGGAACCAACGTGTCTTGCGACGCGAAGACCTGATCCCACCATCTCAATTATATCGCTGTATAGATGGAGGTTCACAATTTTGTGAAGCAAGCTCTGATCTGGTATGCCCTAATTGAAAAGTTCATAAGAGGGGTAGAGGTAAGGCGAATGATGAACGCTGATATCCTCTGATAATCCGATATCCACTAATATTCCATCTACCACTGCCAACAAATGGCTGATACGTTTTCGGATCAGATTTGGCAAATCATATTATGTGCTAATAAATCAGTTCGATATGGAGAAATTTAAACGTGGAAACAACTGACACTATTAGGCCTACGTATAATCATAGGCTTCAACAACATATCTGCCAGGTAATAATCAATAATTACAAGTATGACTACTTAACCACAGGAGGTGCGAGTATTCCTGTAAGAAGCCCCAGCAATATCTTTATTTGACTATTATTGTTTTTCATATTCCATCGTATTTTTCTATTTGTGCTGCTACCTTTCATGTGTAAAAATGACCTAACAATTGCTTACAAATGTTGCTTGAAATGTGTTGTTCATAGACTCTTCCTCTCGCCTTCTCTTCTCGACTAGTGCTCATATGATATCGATACAGTGTGCATCCAAACCTAACCTGCTCCCGAAACCGCCATTTTCCTTCCCCATCTGACGGACGATCAGTGAACTTCATGATCCGGCCACTTTCTCTGAACCTGGAGGGGCGGAAGTTTCATTTCCAACGTGACTGCTCACAGCCGACAGACGATACATATTGCCAATATCCCAAACGCACCCCAGAAATCCACAAATCCAATGCTTTGCAGCGGAACTGGGAAATGGAGACTCGCACATCGCAACTGCTACTACAACCACCTATAGGGTAGAAGCTCCGCTCGGTGTATGCTGGAGTCGAACTCTGGATTTTATCTGTTAATGGTTGTATCACCTCTACCAAAATAGTTCCTGATTTTGGTTAAGACATATAAGAAGATCCCCTAACTGGGGAATTATTGCTTCACTCTTCCGGCTATAAACATCGAGTGACGTGTTGTGATAAGGATTTGAATCATACTTCATTGACCGATATAGTAATGATCGCTGGTGATTCTGCAAGTAGGTATGTGCATAGTTTGCTGCTGATATCAATGAAATATAGCACAGAGTGATAACACGTTATGTTAGTGAGAGCAATACGCTGACAGGCCTGTACTTTCTCAAAAACGCTGTGTACATGTCATTCAATTTACACTCACGAGTGAGAAGTCACTTTTTGTAATTTTTCCTACGTCTGCACTCTTCGCTTCCAACGAGTATATATGCACAGACATGAAATAAGGAATTTATTCATATCTCATTGACTAATATAGTTGTGATTGCTAGTGATTCTGTGAATATTGCCTGTATATAGCTTACTGCGATAATACGAAGAGATCATCATTACCGAAATATAGCTGAATTAATTGCACAGTTTTAATTGTTCATATATTTCATATACAGGTGTGGTTACAATCTCTGATAGCAACGCGCAGATAATCTTTCCCCGTCGGTAATCGACTGACAATATTGAACTGACAATGTAGATTGGGTAATTCGGATTGGTCAGAGGGATAACCATAACACATGTAGGTATGGAAGTCATTGATGGTCAGTTACAGTCAAGCAGTGTTGTGACACAAGCCAGTAACTATTGAAAGAGGTGATAGACTATGAGCAGAAGGTACTGATTGCTGTGATCTGCAATAACGTTTCGAGATCAATTGTGAACGAGTTAGTGAGGGTTTGATCTTGAAATTCCAGACCTGTGACGCGACATAACCCAATTTATCACTTACCACCGGCTAATGGATCTTCGAGTATGACCAGTGAATTCTAGTTGGGTAGGTGAAGATGAACATTTTGAAACGGTCGATGACAACTTGCAGCAGCATTAGTCGGTGATCAAATCACTTTCAATTTCGATCGCCTCTAGTTTAATTCCTTTTTATCTGGGTTAGCTAATTCCTAGTCATTTCTGTGCAAACTCTGGAAACAACTGGTCTGATACTCTGATAGGATGGGCATCTAGTGCTATTTTTAGAATTCCAAGATAGCGTTCATGTTGCTGAAAATGCAAAAATGTTGCTGATGCAAAATCACACCTTTCTCAATGCATTGTACTGGTGGAAACACCACAGGAGCACATAGCAGGCGGATGTAGAAAGAAATTGATCATGTGATCTAAGTCTTGGTGATTGATAATTCCAGTTAGCTCACGGCCTTGATCGTCATCTAAACGCAGTCCTGAGCCCCTTTGGAATGCTTCATCAACGATGCCTATAATGATCACTGAAAATTAAACCACACTGATTGTTTTTTATAGACCTATTACTTAATGTTACCCTGCATATTCTGATACTTTGCCCATATTGGTAGTTATACTGGCCCTAATCGTTACAATTCCTAAGGAAGACAATCAAATTTAAGGTCAAATGAAGTGAAAACCCACACTTCTCAGATTGCACTAGATCCTTCTGAAACTTACATAGATGGAGAGAGCGTATTTCATAACTCCAGAATCTCATATCTGAAGTTTCCAACTCATCCCGTTTTTGTGTTATCTACACTGATTGTTTGGGTGCAATGACAAGGAGAACCAAAATGGATATCGCTATTGAATTGCACAGTAATTGCTCATTTTTCAGGCGCATGTACACAGAGGTAGAAATATTTCTCCTCGTTGTTGAATATTCAACCCGAAATATGACAAAAGCACGTGATCATTATAGTTGGTGAAGCTAAATCAAGGAGTACATGCCGAATTGAAAAAATTATCCGATTGCTGAATGTTGAAGAAGTATTATTAGGTTAATCAAATAATATCCGTTAGTCCTGATGACTTGCACCCATTCCGATGATATACCTCAATCGAATGATACATGGGATGATGATCGTATAATTCGGTTCGCCGATAGGCCTATGAATATTTAGGCATTGTACTAGTCTAATCAAATGTTGAATTCAAGCAACGCCTAATTGGGTGTCATACTTGGGATGCCTTGACAAATTTGGGTTAATTAACGAGACTGCCGCAACGCTTCCAAGGTTCTCGTTTCGTTGATTAGCTTTGCATTAGGCAGTACGAGGCTGTGTTTATTTGAAGTAATATTACCATCGTTTCCCTCGCTGACTAACTCAGCAACATGAATTTAAGTTAGTCAACGTCCCTATATGAAATGTTCTCAACGGAATGAAATGTATAAAACAGTGGAACTTGCCGCGTATTTGGCGTTATGAAAGCAATCAATCTATATACATCAATAGCGACAAAACTGCGATTCCATTTCGCACCTGTGGTACAATTCAAACGGAATCGGAAGAAAATGTGTGATAAATGGGAGCGACGGTTGTGGAACATAACTATCATGGATGTGTACTTTCTCTTCGTCTGGGCAGAGTTGTACTTTGGTTTTTAGCTAAGTTATTGTATTGGCTAACGCCAACCCTAACCCCAACGTTATCCCTAACTCTAACAAAGAACACAGTCAAAACCACACAATACAATCAGCCGAACACGAAACGTATTCCCTAACTCTGGCAAATAACACAATCAATGCTACACAATATAATCAGCCTAACATGTCGTTGGAGGTGAGCATCAATATAACTACCATGAGAGCACGTGACGTTCCCAATTTTGTTGCACCTCAATATGGGCCGCGGGAATAGCAATAAATTTGTCATGAAATGTCATTCAGGGCCCAAGTTTTAGAACTTCTATCAATTTAACGCCAGCTATCCTGGTTTACAGACGATTTCTATGTAAAATGAAAGGTAGAATCGAATATTCAAAATTTCAGTAAAAGTTATTTTTTAGCGTCAGTACGTCAAAACTCAACAACAGTCAGGAGGAGACACATTCACTCATCGAACGAACAACATTGCAATGAGCGTTCAAAATAACTTCGATATAGTCCGACAGCAATTAAAATCCGACTGATTTGAGTTTACCATGGCTGAGATTTATTATAGGGGACCGAGGTTGTATATCCTATTAAAAAAGTAGATGAACACATGCGGGTTTGAGACTGCTATAATATGCATATGCATGTCTGATTGAAGGAACATTAACTCCCCCATATGCAATATTGGGCAACAGAAATACACCAGCAGAAAAAGACGAGTAGCTTCTCCTGTCTGAATGGCCACTGCATAGATGGCAATATCACAGTGCAATCGAGTCTCACATCGTCCGACCAAACGAAAACATAAGTGGAACAATGGCAACTTTTGCAATAATGACACGAAGAAATAATTTCCTACAGCGCTTTACAGATGTTGGCTATCATTAGTGGCCTGATAGAGAGTTTCGGAACTTGCATGCAATGCAAACTTGAATATACCCTCAGTCATTTTCCGACTGAGAGTCACAATCTTGGGGCTTATGCCGGCGATGCGCAACTCTGAACAATGATTTCTCTTATTGGAGTGGGGAGGGAGTTGATGAGTGATCAGTAAAAATAGCGTAAACAATGACTTTACTACGTTACATCTGGTCAGTTGATTATTTTGATTTTTTTGGGCCACTCTCCCACGAGCATAGGCAATGATTCAATACGAATGTGAACTGTGCGAGTACATGGAGAAGGTGAAAGGACCAGTGACAGAAAATAGTATAACAAGATTACATGAATTCAAATATGTGCAAAATGGTCGAACAGTACTCCTGACTCATACCTGCTAGGAATATATCAACCACACGATTCCAGCCATTCCAGGTATTTCCCGATTGGTTGCTCGTATTGTATGGACTTGATCGTGATCTTTGTCAGGGGATTGGGGTTTGCATTATCCAATGAGGGAAATTCTTGTTCAGGGGTGCTCATCGGCCCATATACATTCCGCCCGCACCATGAAGGCTCGGGGTATACGTACCTGGTTATCGTGACTATACACGCGGGCGTAAACATATGTTCTGTAGTCAACCGTACATGCAGCGTATTTCAGTTAATACTTTGAAAAGTGTAGAAGTTCTCCCCCTTCATAATATATGGCTGGAAAGTAATGATGTATTCGGATGGCGGGCCGAATGTGCCTGTTTTTAAATTCAGACTGAAAGCGTTTCAGACTGAAAACTCGTGTGTTTTATTTTCAGACTGAAGATGCGCTGAACTGAACACTTTTTCCAGACTGAGTTCGCATCGGAGTAAAACTGTTCTTTTTGGACTAAGAACATGTATATTACCGGTATTATCGGAAAGAAAACGTACTTTATCTCCAGACAGTAAACATGCATTCTATTTCCAGACCGATGATGTATCAGACTGAAAATGAGTTTCTTCGGAATGAAAAATGTGTACTTATAGTTCTGTTCAGATGATACGCGGTTCAAAACAGTGTGTAGTAACTGGACATTTCGACTGCACCGAGTGAACCTTGGTGGTCACTGTTAACACTGCTGACGTGGCTTAGCAATAGGGTATAAGAACGTAGTTTTGACAGTGTTCGCATCACATGCTATTAGTTAGAAAAAAATGATCCATTTTCAGCACTCCATTCAGTACCTAGACAAATCCGGGGAAATGGTACGAGTAGAAACCTCCACTTCACTCATGTCTATTGGGGCTAGACATATAGTTGTGATGGGGTGATCATTCAGGTCTGCCTCGATCAGCTCTGGGCACTATTTGGGAAGGCGAGATTCAGCTGACGGCCAGCAATTAATATTTTGGTCATTTTAGCATTGGCAGCTTTGTGACGATACTCCAGCGAGTTTTGCCGAGTTCCTTCTAGAGCTGTAAGAAGGTGAAATGTGATTTGTATCCCCTGTCACACCATCAGGGCCGTTGATTTTGAGGTTCGTGACCCATCCATGTCCGAACTGTGGCAAAGCCCATTTAGTGCAGTGGCTATTAACTTACATGAATGGTGTAAGTATCGGTGTACCGCGATTGATAGGTTGTCCTTCCATTGGTGTATTCCATCTACATCAGTTATCAATGTCAATCATATTACACGGATGCCTGGTAGATTATCGAAGCACTGCTGCTCACATCGCGAGTCACTCAGTCACCGTAGCGGAATGGTTGGGTGACATATTAAGACAAATCTCAGCGCCGATCGGGGAGTTTACTCTTCCTGGTCTTATTATCTACATGTTTTCTAACATGTAAATATTAGAAGGATGTACACTTCCAAGAACCAAGCTGTCGGTAAATTTGATTCTAGTTTCTACTGCGACTTCCCATTGCTCTCATAGTTCAGCAGGGGGTCCGGACTGGCGTTCCGCAGACTTTGTACAAAATGGTTGAATCGAAAGGAAAGTTTATTTTTTGCCAAAACAAGCCCGAAAACGCTACTTACGGTTTTGATCACGTGAATAGGAGGCGCTATGCTTAAACTGTGTTGAAGTTCTTCTACTTGACCAAGAAGCGTTTGTGATGTAGTCGAGTGGCTACAGTCGCCGGTCCGCGCTCGCGCGGTCCGAGTTCGAATCCTCCACATTCCTTTTTTTCATGAGCACTTTTCCGACTGTCATAAATTATAAATATTTACAGATTTTGCATATATTTTTGGGTAAGAAGTGGTGCACGTCTGTTTGTTTGACATGGGATGGTTGTTTTGAGGCTTCTAGGGTTTCGAGAATTTACATTGCAGTACCTATACCGCGTGTGAGAGCTGCTACGCAACCAAAGTTGACATTGACGAACACATTTGCAGTGATGTCGGTGAGTAAAATGGTGATAAACTCAACATATTGTCAAGTGCTGATGATTTTATCAGCACGATGAATCATGATTAACGATGAGTGATGGCCTCTTCACTCTCAACAAGCATTTGTCGATTGGTGGCAACTACGGAGCATAACGACTAGCCTCCATTGTGTACCATGAGGAATATATAACGCGAGGCTAGCATGCACAGGCCGGCCTCGTTTTCCTCTTCTTCTCCGGAATACTCTGAACAGCTCGAACGAGCAACACTGAGATTTGGAGGGACGAGTGACAGGTGACCAGTAAAATTTGAGATGCGTATCTTGGGCACCTTCAAATGAGTTCACATTTGTTATGGACTGTATGTGGCTGAGGAGACTGTTCCATTCGCGTGCTGTCCTAGGAAAGAACGACCGCATGTGGGACAGCGATCCAGAATGAGGGATTTCGAACTGATTAATTTTTGTGTTCCCAGAACATATTCTGGTACAGTTAGCTGGGGGCTTGAGAACTTGTTAATATCAAGGTTCACATACTGGTTATTGATTTTATGCAGCATGACTTGATTTGTGTTGGTTAGTATAGGCTAGCACATGACCGGAAAGAGTGTAGCTATGATGCAGTGGACGGTGTTTTCTGGTAAAACGGGTTGTTGTGGATGTATACCCCTTCCAGACCTAATGAAATGGAATGAACAGATGAGATCATCTATGTGTTTAAAATGTCAATTGGGTAGACTAATTAGCATAGCATATACAATTATGACTTAGTGGATGTAGACTACTTCCAGTCCTGATTAATTGAAAAATACACACGAAGACAGCTAATGTGTCAAAAATGTTAATCAGGTAGACTGATTAGCATAGCGAATGCATTTTCAACATGGTGGATGTAGATCACTCCCTGTCCTGATAAATTTAAGAAGTACAGACGAGATCATCTAATGTCTCTAAAATGATAATGAGGTAGACTAAGTAGCATAACGTATGCAATTTTAACTTGCTGGATGTGAACCTTCTTCCAGTTCCGATAAATTCAAAAGTACAGACGAGATCACTTAATGTGTCCAAAATGCTAATAAGGTAGTCTAAATAACATAGCATATACAACTATGACTTGGTGGATGTAGACTTCTTCCAGTCCTCATGAACTGAAGAGTACAGACGAAATCATCTAACGTGTCTAAAGGGGTCATTAGGTACCCTAATTAGCACAACGTATGCAATTTCAACTCGGTGGATGTAGACTACTCCCAATCCTGATAAATTTAAAAGTACAGACGACCCAATCTAATGTGTCTAAAATGCTAATAAGGTGGATTAATTAGCATAGCGTATGCACTTTAACTTTGTCAATGTAGGCTACTTCCAGTCCTGATGAATTGAAAAGAACAGACGAGCTCACCGAGATCATATAATGTGTCTAAAATGCTAATCAGGTAGTCTAATTGGCAATGTTGCAAAAGTGCAACATGTAGATACAGCAGCATTGCTGCTCTCGTTATCTGTTTCGTATCGTTGATGCATGTCATATGTTAGAGTTCAGTCGGAGGTCAGGGCATATTGCCATGTTAGTGCAATGATATGCACTGTTCTAGTACGTTCGTTGCAGAGACAACATTCCCTGTTCAGTCTTCACGGATGGGCCTCAAACTTCAGTAGAGCCAAATACAACGGGAATCGCGCCGATAAGTGTCGTCTCCAGGAAATCACAAGGCAGGAATGACCTTCCA
>JAODTT010029985.1:0-10425 GCA_025400115.1 Pentamera pediparva
ATTATATACGGATATCCAAACTTCAAATTGAATTGTCGCTTCGATGCCTTGAAGAGATTCGGCATGATAGGGATGTGAGTAGGCATGATTGGGATGTAAGTAGAAGGGGGAATGGTCGACGTGATCCGGTCAGTTTATAGGGGTGCCAAAAATCCATGATATGCATTTGAGAAATCCGGGGAATTGTGGGGTCGGTATATAAACTGTAGGCGTAAATAACTACGCGTGTTTCCGTACAGCTGCACTCACAGAACAATTTGGTAAAATAGGAACTCCATAACTTCTAAGTAAAATTTATACATAATTACACTTGAATAATACATAATTGTAGGTACATTTTATTTAGTTTGGGCCTGTTACGTTTTGAGTAACATTAACCTATAATAATGTAAATCTCATCTATAACTATGTAAAATTCACCTATAATTATTAATTAAGGTATGAAAATCACATTTCACGTAATCGTTCTGTGTGTGTGGGAAATGTTTCCAGCAGTTTCGTTTTTCGCTAGATGCGAAATACGGTCTTGACGCGCTTCACAGCGAGTAACCCACGTCACTGACTGACGGACACTCGGGTTTGTATGCCTTCTACTTTTCCGCCGATGCTGGTGATTCTTTCTCTATCGTCAGCATCTATCTCTTCCAGTCTCTTCCGCGTATGAGACCACACAGTGTCACGGTTTCCCTAAAACCGAGGATTTTTGTCAGCCGTATTATATACATAGGCCTACTGACGTACGGGACACCTCCAGTTTGGTAGCAACTCTGCATGCACGCATTCTTCTCTCTGACCGTCCATTCGTTCTTCCCACCGATTTTCAGCGTCTGTAACATCATCCCAACATGAATAGTCTCTCCCCAGTATGAGGCGCAAGTCATTCCGTCTCACTCAGGAAGCTTTCCCTAAAACCGAGGAACTTCTGTCAGGAGTATCGTATACTTACGAGACACTTCCAATTTCCAACGGCAACAAGGGACCGACAATTTCCCAGGATTTCCAAATGTTGCAAAAGCTGTATAATTGCTATGTTCCCATAATTGGGATGAATTTACCTACCTTTATGGCATTCGAGTAAATTATCTCTAATCCAAAACTCAACCAATCTGACATCTATTTGGCCTATTAGGAGTCCCTCCCCGGAGTGACATTATCAAAATATATATACTAGTTTCCGGGCGTAGAAAAACATTGTCATAAGCTTGTGGAGCATAATTAATCAACTGGTATTTCCTGCCGATCACTTCAAACTGAATCACCGATGCATATATTTTACAAGTGAACGGCAATTTATTTCACGCGCACATGACAAACATGCTATACACCCAACGTTATTATGACCAGTTCAACCACTATCAATAACTCCACGAGAACGCCAATTACCTACACTCCTCATTTATGCCTGCACGAACCCTGTTTTATCTGTGAGAAATTAAATGACAGCACATTTTGCATGTGTCGTTAACATATCTTACTCGGCCATCTGACGCCGTGAGCAATCAGCTGTGTGTGGAAGACCCAGTTAAGTATTGGGGCATATTAAAGATGTCCCCAGAGATTGGGGAGAATTACGATCGATTAATTGCTTCATTATATAACGCTTATTGACACATCGGTACGTACGTAGTAAATAGTACAAGTCCTCGCTTGTATTCACTTTTTAGAACGAGGAACATCGGATTGCCACTACCTGGGCGTAATTCCCATTGTATTACTGCGGTCAATGATAGAGAGTCACAAAAAGTTTGATGGCGTACTTTTTATTATGGTCGCTTCTTACAATAGACCAAGACTAAGACTACCCATCAGCTCTTCCTTCGGAAGTTTCAACTGTTATTTCATACACGATTGTTCTCGTGTTGGAACTAAAATTGAGGTTGGCCGTGTTAAAAAAATTCTAACACATCCTGTTAATTATCGATGAAACTAGGAGGCTGTCCATCAGCTCTAACATAGTAAAAGCTGCAAATTGTATTCTTGAAGGGGGATTGTCGTCCCAAACCCCCTGTGAATAATGGACAAGTCCATTCACGAAAAAGCGGTCACACGGGTATATCGAAAATGAGGCTGTTAGACAAGTGTAGATGCGATTCCGTCGTCAGAATCAGGGCGAGAGGAAAGAATAATAGTTGAGCATTAGATAAAACAATCAGCCCATGTGGAGAGGAAAAAGTTTCTTTCAAATTATTTAGAGATATGGAAGACAGAAACCAAAACAGGTAATAAAAAGTAGGCCAATATTAGTACTCCCGTAAGGTGGCAGTGTTGCCTGTCAGACTGATCTTCTTTGTGACGTCATGCAAACGACGCCGTCGCTTCTCGCTCGCTGTTACAGGTCGATAGGCAGTAGAAAGTCAGAGGAAGACAGTAGATAGCATTCATAAACGAAGTTATGTATTAAACAATTTTCTTTTATATATTGTGAACAACTCCGTAGGTTTTCATTTATCCTCTATTTGTTTGCCACAGGATCTCCAGAAGTATATAGGCCTATGTGTTTTACATTGACCTTGTATTACACCGTCGCAATAAGTTACGTGTATAATTTCCACGCATGGACAGTACTAGAATCACTGAAGTCTTTGTGACCCTTGGAATTGAATAACCTTGTGTATATACACAACAGGTACCATGTGTTAATATGTTATTGTTGAAAACTAAACCAAACAACCGACACCTTCGAGGCGTGACTGCATGTGTAGGTACACCGTAATACACAGCGAGTTAGCCTACACCTTTTCTGTCTTCCATGCATGGTATATTGTCATCTGAGATATGAAAAATAATTTGCTGAGAATATTGACCCGACTTGACTACATCAAGCATATGTGAACTGGTTCATATCCAACTTGCTGCATTGAACTGTTGAAATGCTCGTGGAAATGACTTGCAATAAAAAAGAAGTCAATTGCATGGTTACGTCATTAGGTACGTATATGACGTCCAGAATTCATTTATTTGCTGGTTCAGAACATTACTGTTTGAAGACCACTCCTATACGCCCAAATGTAAATGTGTTTTCGGCTTGAAATAGATTAGCATATCATAGGCCTATGTTCATATGTGCATTTCTGGCAAGTGTTTGTCAATTTCTAGGAGGAACGAAACTGATTATTTTCTCAAAACTTGGGTGAGCGGAAAATTATCATTCTTGCTCGAACTGAATTCTGATATGTGGGTAATGAGACAGCTGTATGGTGATTATATCATTGTACTACATGCTAGGTAGCTATTACCCTACAGTATTTTCGAGATGTAATACCTCTTGATGATTTATTCAATAACCTGTTCAATTAGGTGAAAATATAAAGCAGACTTTAGTGGGAAAATATTGGTCTTTGTGTAAGGATTGGGGTGAGGCGCGAGACAGCTGGCCCCTAGTTGCCTTTGTAGTTGCCCGCTACCTCTGTAGTCCGAATGCTGAAGTCATCTAGCGGGTTGTCCTAGTTGAAGTGAGCAACCAACGAGATGAGTTGTATCTTAGGGGGCTCAGGCTGGCGATGCAACACAAGGGATGAATGTAATTACCAAATAGGTACAATACCTCAGAACATGTAAGAAATTATGCGAGCCTCCAGGATCTGAACGTTCAATGTTTGTATCGGGTACGTACAAGACGCTGCCGACTTACGATTCATATTTTACTAGGACATTGGAGCATATAATTATCCAGCCTGACTATACAATATTTTGGGTACTAATCCACCCTGAGACCATTAACGGGACCAACGCCAGTCACTCATTGTAATTCAATGACTATTACATCCCACGTCCTTCAAAATCTGGTTTGTACCTTGTTCCAGATGTGAATTTTCAAGCACCCTTTGTGATTCACTGAATTTATTGTTCCTACTCATCCTCACTTGTCTATTAATCTAGTGAGAAATGGGAGTATGCTTATTATTGCTTTCTATGACAAACGCTGAATGCGTATTGTATGTGATGCATATCGTGATTCTACACTGTCCGTCTTGTCGTTATTGCACGAAGACATTTTGGATTATGCATGCAACATTTGAAATGTAGCCATTACAGTTGACAGATCTGTTTCACGGAATTATAACCATTCTTCAATAACGCCTTGGTCTCTCCCTAAATCTCAGTTCATCGCATACATTAGGCAGCATCGCTCAGGGTTAACGTATTTTTCGATTACTCGTTATACTAGTCCAGCAAGCGAAAACTTTTTTCTCCTCACCAAATTAAATGGTAGTGTCTTCCCCGCTCACCGGGGATAAAATAATCCCGCCAACGGCATTCAGGCACGTAAAACCATGCAATGTGCAGTAATCTAATATATACTATTTACATTACATTATGCATTTACTTGTTTACCCATATTTTCCTATGCACGCTGTGTGTCCTTACTATTCAGACGCGATCGTCCATAATTGAATCTCTTGCCCGCCGGAATAATGTTAGGACCAGATCAAATTAATATATAGCCATGGCTGTATAAATATGATAGTCTGTTGCAAATGGCGTACTTTTCCTGTCCGGTGGAACATGATGACCAAAGCCACATAAATGGCAAATATGGCAGATATACCAACGGTAATGGAAGTCGTTGAGAATGCGAAGAAACAACCCAAAGCAACACCATTGTTAAAGGCCAAATGAAGTGAAAACCCACACTTTTTAGATTGCACCTGATCGTTTTGAAACTTACATATATGAAAGAAGCGTATTTCATAACCCCTAAACCTCAAATTTGAAGTCTCGAGCTCATTCCGTTCTTGTGTTATCTACATTAATTGTTCGGGTCCGATGACGTCACAAGGGGAACCCAAATATGTGTTGCTGATTTGTTATTCCTCCCGGAGTGAAAGGTGCAATTTCTATCACTGAAGCCAGTGAATGCTTGCATCTATATGTTCTCACAAATTCTGTGTTTTTCCATTCAAATCTGACTTCCCATTTTCGTGTGAGAGAGTTTTTCCTCCATACCTCAATCGAAAGGAAGCATAATCTCCAAAGTCATGTTCTGCACTTCTGTGCTAAACTATGAATACCCACCCCACACAGGATCCTTCACCTACCCATGAGCTATCGAGCATCTGGCGATCTGAACTCTTTCCGATCCAGTCATTCTAGTGAGCGAAAAAAATACCGATATGCTGATATTAGTTTGCCAAGTAACTTGTTTGTCTAGACCAGTGCCTTGCCCAAGGGCACACCAGAGAGGCTGATTGGTCTGTTAAATATTGAAGTGATATTTAAGTCCCCAGCAAATTCACCCAATTCACTGGGATCAAAATGCCTCTTCACTTTCGTTCGTGTTTGGTAATTGTGGGCTACAAGCCTACAACACCCAATCTCAAAAGCCCTACCACTTGATATGCGGACACCACAGCAGTATTAACAACTTCCTACAGAAAATAAAGTATACTCAGACAAGTGGCCAAAACTCCCAAGCAGGTGAGAATTAGTTCCACCTGCCACAGTTTCCTGGGAGAAACATCCATGAGGAAAGATAGTGGTAGATTGACTTCCACTGACCTTAGTCTGACAGACTTTGTATGGAATGAACCAAGATGTGTCAAAGTTTGGACAAACCATTACACTGTAACTTTCCTGATAGTTAGGAGGGATTGTAGCAGGACAGGGGTCAAAATAGTTTCAGAGAATTGATGAGCAATAATTGCTTGACAATACTTGGAGATAGCAACTTGCATCAGCAGGTATTGCATCTCTTGCTAATCAAAAGAAATATTGAATAGCAACTGGCAATTCTTGGGTAGCAAAATGGTATGCGAACCCAATTATTTTGTATCTTGCAGGACTTTGGCTGGCCGTAGGTTGCCCCTGCTTGGGGTATACCATGGGCCCTTTGTGCGGGAGTTAACTCACATGCAGGGTTAGTGGTACCCAGGGTCTCGGGGTCATAGACACCTTTTTGAGCAGTTTAGACCCAAAATTTGAATAATTTGGATCGAAAGGGTCCAAAAAGGAGAGAAATGTTGCACTTTCCTCATGAAATGGACCCAGAAATTTCAGAGCCAGGGCTAGCCTTACTCACTCCTCATATCCATTCATCGAGAGTTTCCGCAGGTAAATATGTTCAAAATGATCACAGAACTGGTGGAGCCATGACTATAACAAATTCATCTTGCATTCCTTTACACCTCCCCCGAAGAACAATGACGATCATACAATGTTGTAATTTCTTAGGTGAAAATACAACAAGTACCAGTCATAGAATAGTTCTGTTATTGCTATGATTCTATGACAGAGCCTATCAGCATTGTGTTTGGTGCAAGGGTTGGAATAAGCAGGAGACCAGGGGCTTTTCTCCCCTGGCAGCCCATAAAAGAATCTTGTTTGCAACAGAATATGTGAACCAGGGGCCACTTTTTGACAGAAATGGCTCCTGGGGAACAAATACTTTCCTCATACACTTAACTCGATTTTCAATAGCCGAGGGGTGGATACCACCGATTGGCTTCTGGGCCCCCTCGATCTAGCCCCTTATAACTGTGCAACCCAGGGGCTACTTTTAGTAAAAGTAGCCCCTTGTACAGATGGTTTGGTGAGCCTGGCTATCCAACCATTTTCACTGAAACCGATTCAAACAGAGAAAGGCTGAGTCAAATTTCATGTGAATCTAAAACTGAATCCAAGTCATTTTAAATCTGGGATATACTGTTACAGTCATTGTATGATTGGAGAGACCAAAGGGCATCATGCTCCCATTCCGAATGGATGACACAAATGCACTTCGAGTCCTTGGGATTGACAGAGCAGCCACATTCTATGCATGAAGGAGAGGTTTAATAACCTACATTACACATACACAAGGACTTGTCCAAGTCATTCGAGCACTGTAAAAAAGACACTAGTAATGCAGTTCTGCTGAACAATCAACTTGGAGAATTCTTTCAGACAACCATTGGCATTCAATAGGGATGACTACTCTCACTATCACACTTTATTCTTTTTCTGGAGACAATAATGCAAGAGATCCTCCATGACCATACCACCCCAATCTCCATTGAGGGTCGTCCAGTGTGCAACTTCCGCATTGCAGATGACATTGATCTGATGACTGGCAGTGCCAACGAACTCCAAGACCTGACCAACGAACTGGCGACAGTAGCTAACAACTTTGGCATGGAAATCAGCGCAGAGAAGAGCATCATTAAATTTCTTTTGGGCATAATTCCCACCCCAACATGGCTCTCTCCACGGTCAACCCAAATTTCATACAAATTTGTGCTCATTAGGAAGCTTCGAAACAGATTGGCTCCATGGAAATTTGAAATACACACAAAATCATAATTCCCGTGAAGTATTCCGTAACAGAATTTAATTGTCCAGCCTCGGCCTGCATGGCCTCAACCAAATTTCCGAAGCCAGCTGCCAAGAGGCCAAGGCCGAGGCACTGGCTCTCGAGGCCGCAGCCAAGTCCTCCCACCCCCAAAACCCAAGTCCTCCAACTCCAAAATGATGCCGAGTCCTCCGAAACTGATGAATAGTAGATTCAACCCTAGGTAGGTTATAGCCATAACATCCTGTTGCAAAGGGGTAAACGTGCATGTTGCAACATCGATGCCAAAAAAATTAACAGATGGCTATAATACAGTTTTTAGGGGTGCGAAGCTGTCATGTGACAATACTTAACTCCAGAATTTAATGGCATTAGCAGTAGCTAGGTTGCTAGACAGGAAATGGAAATATTGACACAGATGGGAATTTGTGATCTCCAATTGACTTGACCATAAAGTACTTGACATTATTATATCAGGCTGAATTCACCAGACTGTGAATCATAATGGGTGAAATGGTTGAGGGCCAAATTAGGCTAGCTACTCAATACCAGTGTCTTAGCCAGGGAGGTGTCTCGCTGTCTTTGAGATGGCCTAGAGGCCATGGAGGATGGCCAAAATCTTGTGGGATGGCCTGTGAGACAGCCTGTGAGACGGCCTGTGAGCCCAACATTACCCCTAATACTATCAGATTCACACTTTAGGTGGCTTGAAAATTCTTTCGAAGCTACATATTCTGGAGTCACCTCCTGTGCAGGTGCCCGCGACTTGGAATTGCCGATAATTGGTACATGCTATGGTGACTCTCAACATCCACAAGTGAGACAGCCTACTTCCAAATCCTGGCTAGGACCCTGCTAAGTAAGTACACCACTGAATGTAAGAAGTTCTGGGATTAATTTTCCATTACTTCCTTAGTCCACCCATACCCATCTCTTTGTGGTACCCAGCTGGTAAGGGTGCATTCCAACCAGAACTTCAACATATACATTAACTGGAAGTTAAATCCTGTTTTGAATTACATGAATATATATATCGTATCAGAATAGATAGATATTAGATGGAGTACTACTCCTCACTTCATCACGTTCAACAACTCGAGGCCTGTGAGCAATTTAACACACTCTGCTGCCCTCTTTGCTGCCTTTTCAGCAATAACTTGAGATTCAAAGAGTCAATTACGGGGCACTGTGAGCACATCACACTCTGCGGGGCATCACTCGACGTGACGGCTGTTTCCGGTAGTCTGTTACCAGTTTTGACTGGCGGATGCACAAGTAAAGATGGAGGTGGAGACTGCACTCTGATGTGAATGTGAATAACACCTTGAAGCCTGGTGGCACTTTAACACGCTCTGCTGCCTCTCAGCAGCCTTCTTGGGAATAACTTGGGACTCAAAGAGTCAATTACAAGGCATTGTGCGCACACTCACAGCACTCACAGTGACATTGCATCACCCTCCGCCGAGCATCGCTCAACATGGCAGCCATTTCCAGTAGTCTACTACCAATTCCGACCGGTGGGTGCACGAGGGAGGACGTGTGTGAAGACTGCTCTCTGATAAGGTTAGCGGTAGCTCTGAAATTTCAGGGTCCAATCATGTGATCTTGGCGCATAAATCGATGATGTCACTTCATTAGAAAAGCACAAAATTTTCCTCATTTTGGGACTCTTTTGGTGCACACAATATCTAAATTTGGGGGCCCAAACTGCCCAAAAGGTGTTCATGACCCTGAGACCCCGAGTAGCGCTTACCCTGCTCTCTGATATGGTGGTCATGTGATTAACACCTTGAGGCCTGTGGTGCCCACAGCGCCTTCACCAGTTGCCTGACACTGAACTATCTTCTCCAGACGCCAAGGGCCCGACCACTTGTTGAAAGTTGGGGGGGTCAAATGGTCCACTCGTTAGAAGTTGGGGGGGTCAAACGGTCCACTTGTTAAAAGTTGGGGGTCCAATAGGGGTTTTTATTCATGATACACTCTAACAGTATAGGGAACCCCAATGATTATTGCGCCCTTGCTTCACGCTGCTATATGTAGCATCACTCACATTGCGTTGGTGCTTTTTTCCCAGAGCCTGTATTATGAGTCTCGATGTTCTGTCACTGGACCCCTGTGTGGGATCTCCTATCAAAACGGTCACATAAAATTGATTTGTATAATTTTGGACACCATGCCTTGGAGTAATAGTATGCAGAACACAACTTTT
Organism: Pentamera pediparva; assembly: GCA_025400115.1. NCBI lineage: Eukaryota > Metazoa > Echinodermata > Holothuroidea > Dendrochirotida > Phyllophoridae > Pentamera > Pentamera pediparva. Next base: position 9,477 of record JAODTT010029985.1, read on the forward strand.
ACGAAGTTGCACAAAATCGGTCATAGCAGAAAGAGAAAGCATGAATATTGTGCACAGATTCAGATGCCGAAAATCCTGTTGAAAGTCTATTTCAAACGCAAATTCAATTGTGATATAAAATAGTACTCACGGACAGTGCACTGGCCACTGTTAGATCTGGACCACCCATGGCAACATGTCCCCTGGGACCGACACTGGTGGACCCCTCTGTTGGAAACATGGAAGAGACAAAATATCAGACTTTGATAAACAATATAGTTTCAATACCACATCTTTCAGATATCTCTGTAGCGTACGCAGAATCTTGAAGGTGGTGGGGCCAAAATCCATTTTCCCTCGACTGACTCCCCAAGTCCCCCAACTAACCCACTGTTTTGCCCCAAAATCCCCAAGTTTCATCGAAATGTTCCCAATTTTCTAAGACTGTACCCAAAAACAAGAGTGCCGATGGCACTGTAGCTCACCTCTTCATTTAGGCATATTTTGTGCATGATTGCACATGATAAGCCCTCGGGTCCACACTGGGCCTCAGGGTCCTAAATTCCTGAGAATCCCGAAGGTACAGCTATTATACGATCAACATGACCGAACATTAACACTGTGCCACAGAATCTGTGGGAGGAGAATGATTCTGCATTCTTTTTACATGATGTGCCCTAGGGCCTGCAGTTGGCTTCGGGCCAGAAGTTTGCAAACACCCCCAATGGACCTCTACCCAAAGACCATTACATGTAACTTTGAAGAAATCAATTGAAGCTGTTGAGGGGAGATGCATTTCAAGCATCATTGTGTGTAGTTCCATGAAATGGGCCGAAGGGCCCAAGTGGAGGCCATGGATAAATAAATTGCTGAACAACCCGAGGGTACAGCTGTTACACCATCCTTATGACCGAATATCAGCACTGTGCACCAACATTTGTAGGAGAGGCATTTTGCATGATTCCACATG
>JAODTT010030096.1:0-10423 GCA_025400115.1 Pentamera pediparva
ACTGGCAGCGTGTGATAGGAGTATCACAGTACGGTAGTGTGACTGACTTTGTAGCGAACAGAACTTTCCATTATGACACCCCCTAAAATTGTTTAATTGCCAAGATGTCATTGTCAAATAATTTCAATTATTCATAGCTTGTGATAGGGGTGTCATCATAGTACGTTGGGCAATTGAATTTGAATTGAAATCTGGTTGCCACAAAAAATTATCCGTCAAGGACACAAGATCAGAAGGTCGAATGAGGTCAAACGTTGAATGGGGTCAAAGTGGGTCACCTGATGTAGTTCGCCCAGACTAACGAATCTTTTCATCACGGCACACACCTAAAAAATGTCATTGCCAATAAGTCGATGTCAAACGTTCATGCCATCATGACCTTTCACAAAGGTTCATAGTAGTTCGTAGTTCGTCAGTGTAATTTACATCGTAGCTTGTCTCAACAAGCCAAATCTGGTTGTGACAAAAAATAGCCCTCAAGGTCACGAGGTCAGAAGGTCAAATGAGGTCAAATGAGGTCACAAGATGTATTTCACACAGACGAACAGAACTTTCCATAACGGAACCCTTCTAAAACGTTTCGTTGCCAAGATATATAAGGATTGTCCACTGGTGACCTTGAATTACCTCGAACCAACACCAAAAGCGAGGGGGTTCATCCTCAACATTCCTATTTTGTACCTAATAGATACTCGCGTTCTTTAGATATCGTGCTGAGAAGCTGTTTAAACTTTGTCCTCTCATGACCTTGAATGACCTTGAGCACACACACAAAACGATAGAGTTCATCCTTACCATATGTGCAACCCACCTACCTGATTCGGACTCACCAGCTTGCGTTCGTTAGATACCGTGCTGACAAGGAGTGTCACACACACACACAAACGCACGCATACACACACACACATACATACACACACACGCACATCTGTGTGACTGCATACATTTCTTTTGCCTTCGGCAAGGACTCAAAAAGGAGAACGAAGTTGACACATAATGTTAACATGGACGACCTCTCGGTCAGACACCGTTTCCGATTGACTGAAATCGAGAACAATTACCATGTTACGATTTACATCGATTTAATTGTGGTAATTTTATAGCTATGGTGGTCGAACAAAGCTGCCGTTACCTCAGAAGTGGGTGGGGGGAACAAATATCCGTACTGCCTCTGTGACGGTGGTCTACTCAGCCATGATTTGTTCAGTTCAGTTTTCCCGTAATTATCGCCAGGGCAAGCTCCATCCAGGAGAAGAATGATAATATGCTCTGCTCTTACCAGCTCTCTGGTCCAGAGTGCACTGGTAATGCCTTTTTCGTTCAATGGAAGATAGACCGAAGCCTACAGGACGGTGTCAAATACCGCTAGGTGATATTCCACATAGCTGGATTGTCATCAGAAATATGACGAACAGAAACAAGAAACTGAATAAATTTTCATTTCGAAGGGAGAGAAGAAGAAAACTTCCATCATGACCCTCAGCTACCCTTGGACACTTGTTAGTTGTACAATGCTGTGTGGAAAGTCACGACTGCTCTAGATGTTGATGTTACAATTGAGCATAGAGTGCGAACTGCTGACATTATAAGAGGACAACACAGCTGGTTGACCATCTTAACCTACTTTCGCAGCGTTTTGTACTGAACCTGCCGATTCTTTGCTAGTTCTTTGCTGGTTAGTGTTACCATTCAGTTATTCTACGAGAACAAGTTGAAAATAAATGCTAAAACCCAAACTGACATTATGTGTTTGTCCCGCTCTGAAAACTGCTCTTAAGTTTCACGTAACCCGAAGTTTGTGGAATGTTGAGGTAAGATTGAAAAATTGAACGATTCCACAGGATGAAGTTTGATTGAGATTCTCCTGATACATTGCACTAACGAAGGGATCACGTGCCCTCTCGTTGATAGGTAATGGCATTTCAGAACCAATTCCCACCCTAGTGTAAATTAAGAATGCGGTAGGTATACCACATATAGGCTACAGGCCTTCATTCAATTCATGGTGTTCATGAATCATGAGCATGTCTTCTAAAACTGAAGCCTCAACCACTCATGCAATCTCAGGTAGTCCCTTCGTTAGTGTAATGTATCGGCAGAATCTCAATCAAACGTCCTCCTGTAGGATCGTTCAATTTTTCAACTCTTCCAGTATCTGGCCTTTGCTAGGATCATCTTGAACAGCATTTGCTGTCAGTTGCGCACGCATCAGCGCCCTAGACAATCGGGTTAGGCAACCAAGAAATCCACTGTGGATCACATCTTGGCTCTCCGTGTCCTGTCTGAGCAGATGCAGGAGTTCGGTAGGAGGGATCTCTCGTAGCCTATCTCGACCATGTGTGTAGCGAAGCTCTCTGAAGCATCCTTGTCACCGGTATAAGCACGTGCGTATAATCACAGACTCAACTGCTCAAGCGGCATGCGCAATCAGTTCTGCAAATACAACATAGAACGTGTACTGATGTTGTCAGGAGCAATCCACGCATTTGCACCCGAAACTATAGCAGAATTTCGCTGCCATTCTCTTCATTGACTATTGTAAAAATCGTGCCCCCGTAAGTTGCATTTGCTAGGTAATCCGGCCAGGAAGTCACGGAATAACAACGAATGCATAACAATAAAATTAGAAGGTTGGGGAACAAGAGAACTGGGGAAGATGCGATGATTTCGGGTAAGAATAATACAAATTATATTAGCCAGGACACCTTATCACATTTTACAGTTGTCTGACAGATGTGCGCCTCCAATCGCACGTAGGCCCAGGAATGAGGTCACATGATTGTCATTAAGGCATGTTGCCATTATGAATACGTCAGAGCGAGCTGTCGAAATGCATCTTCTGAAGGTGTTTATGGGTATAAATTGGGAAACATAATCCGGTAAATATCTGTCACGGTCTTAATTAAACCCAACTTGCTCGTTCTGAGCTTCGGTCCGACAAACCGAACCAAAACAACGCTAGAAATAGGTTAAGGACATGTCAATGATGAATACTATTACGCACACAACGAGAATACAATACCATGCGTAGTGAACCCTTGTCCTAATCGTTTTAGTTTCTTGAGAAAGGGTCGAGAAGGACAACTCCTCATAGACGACCCTGAAGCCACAACATCCCGAAAGAAAGAAAAAAACATTTGCCTGAGGAATTCGCTCACAATTCTTGGAAAACAAATCATGACCGTTCTGTACGCTTTCACATTCTTAGATGAAACAACATCTACTGAAAAGTCATTCCACACATTGATTTCTCTCTGGGAGAAGAAATAATTTTGATAATCAATTCTAATAATCGATTGTTGTGGATATATCTAGTGAGTCGTACAGTCAACGCAGGCAAATAAAACGACGATAAGTTTCAGTTAAACAAATAGTACCCCTCATAAGGGTCATTGCTCTATAGCTAAACTATCACTCGGAACCTTCGGGGCCCGAACACAATGATCAACGATGTCGTTCAATTATTGATTGTAACCTGCTCAACAAAGCATCAATTAATAAACACCCTAATGGTCCAGGATGTGTTGAAATGGATGTTGAGGACCCAGCCAAACAGGACTAGGAATAACCTTACCCCACTGTCAGTTATAAAGGCTGCGGTGGACCTACCTCTTGTCGATTCTCAGTGGTTGTTGGGAATCCATCGCTCCACCATGCCATACCTTTGGAAATCAACAACGAAATGAATATATTCATGTTTTTGTCAGTTCCAGTGTTGCAGCAAAACAGTAATCGGCTGAAGGATTTGTATGTTCTCAGCATGATGATAATAAATAAATTTTGCGCCCTATTTCGTCAGTGAGTAAGCATATTACCCAGATGAACACTGACCTGTCAAACTCACGACATACTCACGGCATACCATGACCGTATGTCACCCTATCGTATCCCCTGGTGACTTCCCTGATAGTGCTGCCACGTGCAGCACGCACTACTTCCTAAAAGTTACTGCACAATTATGTCTCTGATTGAACGTTGGCACAATGATTATCGTGAGACAATCAAGGAGACAAGTGGCTGTAAAGCCATTCATACACTCATGAAAATTGGCCCTGGACGCCTGAATCGGAGGAGATGGTTGGAAGCAACATTGTTCAAATTCAAAACATCTTGTACAATCCCCGCTCACGTGTGACTTAACTACCTTAGGTAAGCAGAGTACACAAACCAGGCCATTAAATTACTTTTCTTCCTCCGGGCGCGAGCTGGAACTTCCGCTCGCCCTCTCCTCCTTCTGCCATGACTCTCCTGTTTTTCAAACTAAATGCAACCATAATTCAATTATTCATATAATAGTATTAGTTCCTTCAATAAGCACTCAAGCCCGAATGTTTAGGCAAGAGATTGAGCACATGAACAACACTGTGTTACACTGCCCACAAAGCATGAAGCCTCCAGACCCATCAATGACCGCTGCCCCTGCAATACATTGGATCGTGGGGGTAGTCTAGACATCACGGTTGGACAGACTTCTATTTGCGTTTCTACCGAGGTATGATACTTGCTGTTATACGCATGAGCACACACGCACCCATTCGTACATACACATGTCATAGTCATTAACAAAGTAGCATCGAACGTACAAAGAATACACATACGACATACATACGGGGCGGCCTGGAACATAGCTTACGACGGGACATAGTCAGGTACACCCGCATTTTCACCGCCCAGACAGTCGCCGATCGGTAGAGTATCCAAGCTACGCCATTGTTCGGTTGTAGTACCATCAATCAATAAGAGTCAGGAAACCACTTTGCTACACACAACTACCAATCACCTATTATCAATTACAGTACCGTACTAGGCTGAAGACTTGACTTGAAAGCCTATTACAGGGAAGTTCGGCGATTCAAAATTGAGAGGAATTACCCACAATACGGTCTAACTAATATCGCTGTCGGGGCAAACGGAAAACTAAATTGCAGTGGAAGACGAACAACTTGTGAGCGCATGTGCCGATGACAATCTGGGGGATACAATCTAGCTGGCAGGGGCAAGGCAAAAATCGCAAAACGGGTTATAAATAATCCCAGCCATATATATGATTGACACAGTGGGCCTACACAGTAAGCCTACGACACAAAATTGATACAATTTTCCTTCAGTCTAATTTCTTGTCATTGTTATTTTGATAATGTAGGACATATCATTGATAGATGTCAGATAATCCTTCTTATTATCTCATTGTGGTCAGCTTGCCATACATTGAACTCGGCAATTGTTGCTATGGTAACACTTCTGGTGGGTGAGAATAGTTCACTGAGGGCCTGCCAGTATGCATCAAGAACGCACTAAGAATTCCTGACAACACTGGAAAGTGGCAGAATGTAACATTTGGGTACGTTTGGTGGATGGGTGGGGTGTGCGAGAGGGGGACTCATGTTTCAAATTATTCGTAAAGTTATTTGTGATTACAATGGTCGAATGTAGGAAGAAATGCATTTTGCATTTTTTACATAACGGCTCATTATGTCTCTATATTTGCCTGGACCCAAGCCCCAAACAGTCAATGAACCGTGTGTTCAATGATGATCAACACCCATCGAGGAATCATACTGTTGTGGACTGATTTTACTGTTTTATCTCCTTGGCAATAGATGACCTTGTATCAAAAATACGAGCTATGAGCTATTTCACGTTGACCTTGACCACTCAATAAACATTGTATGCAAGTTCAGGTAACACTAATAAAATAATATACCTGTGGGGGCACAATACATGTTTGACTTGATGTTACTGTTTTATCACTGATGTGATAAGATGACCATGTATCAAAAAATGTTAAACGGCTGTGAGCATCACTGCATCAGGATCATTATGACAAAAAAATCGAGAAAATGTAATGCTCTCCGAGGAAGTGGCACAATGACCAGCTTCAATAACCTTTAACCCTGAACGTCAAGCAGTCAATGATGCCCCATCAGTCAATAAACATGGTGTTGGAGTGGACAATTTTGTAGGGCCCAATACTTTTTCAACTAATTACACTGTTTCACTAATAACTGATGTTGGTTAGGGAGCACGCGTCAGTTCTTACTGAAGAAGCTATGAACATTGGTTGTGAAGTCATAAGTTGCGAGGTATTTTTATTCAGCGATGTAACGCCAAAAAATTCTTACCATACGTTAGCTCACGGAACCTCCAGACAATTTCTTCACAGAATTCACACAAATGTATTGTGTAATTTATATGGTTGACAGAACAGGTATACAGGAAAAATTGTGTGGGGGATTGCGGTCTGGCAACATGGAAGGGGAAGTTTCCACGGATGTCCTATTCTAACTGGAATCCCAGAAATGGAAAAGGCAGGACATTCTGACACGTCACCCGCCCCTACGTTGAACCCCAGCCACCATGTTGTTATTCTTTTTTCCTATAAGTTGACGGAATGAAGTGGTGCTGGGGTTTAGAAGATATGTAAATATTGTTGAACTCCCAGATAAGCCTTATTCCGGATAACGTGAGGGCGCACTCCAACGATGGCAACAAAGCTTGTTTCTAGACAACATTCGAAAATTCAATCACGGAAATTCCCATTTAATGAGTCTCAAGCACTCACTCGAATTACATACCTGCCATCATCAAAATATCATGTCATGCCGATTTTTCGAATGACAAATGAGGCCTGAAGAAGATGAGACATCAAGGAAGAATTCATTAGAACATGGTTTCTGGTCACAAATGTGTACAATCATTCTCCGTATGCCGTTTGCATTGCACATTGGCACAATCCATCCCGCGGTGCATTGCGATTAGTCTCATCACGAATAACACATAGCAAAGCATCGTGGGATGGATTGTGACCAGAGACAATTTTATACTAAATTCTCTTCCGGGAGTCTGATCTTCAATTGGATTCGTCCATCATTCAGAAAATAAGGATGATATTCTATCTTGATGATTTCAGGTTAATAGTTCTGGTAACTGCTTGAATATCATTTATTGCAAATTTCAGAAATTTAATTTTGGAATGTTGTCTAGAAACGAGGCTTAGTTGCCACCGTTAGAGCGCCCTCACTTTATCCGGAATAAGGCTTATAGCAAGCGCTGAATGTTTGCAACCTAAGCCTGCACGTCGTCGCGTCCTGTGACTAGTTCACTAGTTGTACTGTGTATGGCGCCAGCCGGTTAATTGACCTATCACATTGACATATCAGGCTGCGCTACTCACCTTAACCTAACACTTGATAACAACCCCGATAGAAAACACGTGCCTCAACCAATGAAATCCGTATGGTCGCGTGCTCAACGCGTGGAATAGCCCCATTTGCAAAACATTACGAAAGGATCTCTGATACTCAAAAGTGTCTGAAGTAATAGTCAGGTCTAATATGACATGCGCGAATTATTGGAGGGAATAGCAATGATGAACTAAAAATAGCCTAGCCGTGCCTGTAAACAGCAATGAAACGCTGTGTCGCTGGAAGTGACATGCCAGTTTTGGGCTGTTTCAGCCCCAAAATACAAATAAAAAAATACTTCGCCCCAGCAATCAGGCGGTCCAGTAACAACTAGTAGCGATTTCGGCGAGAGCTTTCAGCGACACCCGGTCCAGAACATGCTCAGCGTTTTAATATCTACATGTTAAGTTATCAACATGTCTATAAAAAGGTGTCCACTGGTTCACACTAAAAACAATTGGGTATGTCCTCGGACTAAGGTCCGAGTAAAGAAGCTACATACCAAATTTCAACTTGATCAGTTCACGCTAGCACCAATTCCGCAATATAATGGTCGATGATGACTAGCGGGCCACCTGACTCCCGAGCCCTTTTCAAGTTTCGGTCTCACTCACTTCAGTTTACGTTAAACCAGCCACCACAGTTAGAACTAGCCTCTTGAATGAATAGACAAACCGTATCGAAATGATTAGCCGATCGAACTGTAACTGCAGAATCCTGGACTGGCGCTAAGGAATCTAAAAATATCTGACTGGTGTTGAGGAATCACATGATATTAGAAAAGTAAAGCGTTAGCTAACAGCTACGCTACGTTGCCTCCATTATTCGCGTCCATTTAGCATGGACAGCTGTGGAATACTATCCGAATAATCGAAGTGCATCTGAGCGTGACACAGCCTGGGCCGCCTTTCAGCCATAATAATAATAGACAGTATTGTTATTCGAGTCTTAGACGGGTTGATCCGGCCCCGAACTAGCTGAACCCCAAAGAAATCGTAACAGAAGGTATGTCAATGGTTTTCTGCTCTACATAGTGTGGTAATTACCAAGGAAAAAGTCTACCAAAATTTGAGCCCGAGAAGCTAGGTAAAATTGGATAAGTTTAAAATGCTGTGTATTGCTTCCACATTTTCACAATTCAACACCCAAATCAAGTGACGTGCAATCCGGAATATCCCCCATAATTATTTCCTTTCTATTCACATCATTTCCTGGTGCAAGAAATCATTTTTTAAATGTGGATGTGAGCTTCTCTTATATTTGTTGGTACGTGTTGCAATCCCACCTTCCTGATATTGCGGTAAAGTGGAAACACCAGTCATACATTTGCTCGTTATCTTAGATTAGTGACATATTCCCATTTTTTGCATATGTTCGACCCATGGTTAGTTATTTGGCTAGAAAATGTCTGATAAAACATGGAAACTAATGTCTTTTGTTGTTTCGTCAAGTTAAGATGTAGAAAGTCTTCTTTCTAGTCGCCTCTTGTGAAATTACGAGAGGCCTGCATGGGAAAGCATAGGTGAAGCGACATCAGAAGCCATGTCAAAGTTACAGCTTGATGTTTTGTTCCTTAACTCTTAACCTCTGGTTCAGGTAGCGGCGCCCATTGCTTTTTTTCATTGGGTGGCACTAGATTATCATCCTACCCCATTGCTCCTGCAGAGCATTATGCAGAATGGAAGTATCATCCATTTTTAGTCCATTATCATTCATTTTTAGTCCATCCGAGTCGTCACTTTTGGGTCTGGTTCCATGGGGCTTCTCATCCAGGACAGAATAAGAAGCACTCCATAAGTTCAGTTACTGTGCTGAACTGGAGAAAGTTGTTCAGCCTTTGAGGTTTGCAGTAATGCTGATGATGACATTGCTAATACATCAGGCAGCCTGCAACAATAGTTAGAAAGAACACGGATATGCTGATTCATTATGTATAGTACCAACTAGATAACCCTATAATAAAACCCCATGTGCACCTCATATAATTATGTACATGGGAATGTTCAAAATTTGGGATAAATTTAAGAATGATGCAGTGTGGAAATGTGAAAATGTGGAAACACCAAGTTGCAAGAACTTTAGATTCAACTTTACCCATTGTCCTGTGGTCCGATTTCGGCAGACTTTTTTCTGTTAATCACTACATCCGATAGAGCGTTGAGAGACCTTTTGTTAGAATTATTTTGGGGTAGAATAGTGTATCAGCCCGTCTATCAATACGAACAAGCTAAGCTTATCGAAGTAGTCCGTAAGCCTACTGCCGAAAATAAATACTAGCTATAGCTATTTGCAGTGCCTAGGCTATAGGCAATAGCCCAGTTACAACTTACAAGTTATATGTACATCATGCTATGCTATTACTAGTGTCGCAATAATAAAACACAAGGCCTACACGTTGTGTACAAGCTGACCTTTCGGTCAGCGATTACAATTACAACAAATATGCATGTGATTCGCGTTGCCGACCTCAGTAAATAATATGGCATAAATTAACAGTTATTAAATCGTGACATTTCACACACAACTTTGATATTCTGTTGAGATCCAATTATCTATGGTGTATTCGTTCGTGATTATCACAAAACTTGCAGAGACTTTTCAAACGGTCCAAACCCGTTTCACAATGTATGTCAAAAAATCGGTATTTGGCAATGTTCGCTTGAGAGGAAACATGTTACCATGGTAACTCGTGAACATTCGAATATTATATTTACAAGTGATTGAAATGTGTGATCATGGAACAGTAGGCTGTGTGAGCGCAAAGCGGGCGCTGAGTTGACCGACTAGGGGAGGTGGGGGGTCGTTGGTAGTATTTGGCTTGGGGCACGCGATAGTCCGCCCGCTCCCATATATTTCTCCAGCTGTTATTTAGTCTAACATTCTCCAGCACATAGTTCAGTATACCCTCTCGCCAGGCCGCATGGGCCTACTGTAGCCCAACTGTACGCGTCGTTCATTCACGATTGAGTGATTTGTGTTTGCTCTCAAATTATTGACTGCTGCTCGGTCGATGCTGGTCGTCGAGAACATCCCCCTCCACCGACGAGTGAGAAAAATTGATAAACAAATATCCTAATCATACAAAGTTACAGGAAAAGAAATGCCCATTTAGAGATATTTCCAGTGTTGATAAAACGGGCCGGAGAGGCGATCTCCTGCCATCTGGGAGCTTTTTGGGGCCAACACTTTTCGGGTACGCTCCGCGCCAACCTATGTTGGCGCTCTGCTCAGATGGTGAA
>JAODTT010030317.1:0-10422 GCA_025400115.1 Pentamera pediparva
ATTTGCATGGTGACTGATAGGAGAAACCACTGATCGTGCAACCAGGCGAGACACTGGGGGCGGTCGCCTCGTTTATTTCTATAGTCTGTATGGATGCCCGGTTTTACCGCATCCGTACCTATGGAATGCCGGCCTAAGGTGTCCCTGCTGTCGTTGATTGCTGCCAGACCATGGGATATAGTCTTACAGATGTGCTATGAATACTACAAATATGTAGTTGCGTTGGCTGAAGGGTAGATTCTGTTCAGTGAAATGTTTTGGTGTTAATGTCATTGAATGTTATCAGTCATCCGGGTATTATTCACATATCACATCAATAAAATCTACACATCTGGACTTTCGTTTTCAACTAGCTACAGTTTCATGCTTTATCCAAGACTCACCATCAGGTCGACTGATAGTATCGTGGTCAGTGAACTGCGACGAGTTGATCACAGGTTGTCAAACTTGGATGAGAAAACTTCTTACAAATATTTCTGATCACAGAATTGTATTCACCTGTGCGAACATGTCGCAGACCACCTTTGTTAAGTGAGGGTTGTCGACTTTTGACATACACTGCTTCCTTGACCCGGCATTCAAACCACATAAATTTTGTTTCCAGTATCACCTCATCTTGGTTTTTGAACATGTGGTTGGTTCTATCGAGGTGTGAAAATATGACAGAGTCTGCACAACCTGTAGCGCTGGCTCGTCTATGCTGGTACATACGTTCTGCCAAGATCTGCTGGTCTCTCCAATATAGAGGTCATGTCAGTCGGTGTTGCTACTGCTAGATTTAATTGATGTGATATGTTGGTGTTCGATACATTTTGTATGACTATTTCGTTGAATTAGCCACAGGCCTTCTCTCCAGTGGTGGGACACCTGATTATTTCCCGAATGGACCATCCATCACACTATTTCAGGTCTTCGGTATGCTTGACCTGAAAACTGGGAACCTCTGCATCTTATGCTCTGTCACTCATGTTTCTGTTCAGTTAATATGAGTGACAGACATACTACATGTCTCTCACTGAATGAATTGGATGATTGTGAGGTCTGCCTGACCAATTTCAGAATCTAACAAAGCATTTAGGGAAAGCTGTTGAAGTTTCTTCACAACAGTTACAAGGTAAGTCTATTCTGGGGAGTATGTGACAGCTATATCAGCGCTGGTCAGTTATGTTTCCTTGTAGGTCCCCATGTGACACCTGGGTGGAGAGAGCAATCCAATATGAATACCATGCTCAAGTGGACTCCAGCCCTTCTCTAGGTTTACAATCTCAGAGGATCAACCACTACTCTTCTCTTTCCTCCGGACATGTCTCCAATAACATGCTGAGAAAACCGGCCCTCTATGGTCACATTGAATCGACACCAGAGAGAGGGAGAGGATAAAACTGTTCACAATTTTATTACATTCATATCAACCGAATAACTAGAAGGCAATGAAAAATCATTTTGCTGGAATCGAGCAAAGGTGAAAGCTCATATTTATACATACGTACAAGCTAGGCACAACACATACAGCGTAAGGCACATTTCTCGAACAGAGTGAATACATAGAGGAAAGACGTACACATCTTACTTTGCATATAGGTTGGGAAGATTGAATAATCTACAGTGGTCATGAATGATCCAGTTCACGGTAACAAGTGGCCATGTTCACAAGGATATTGGGTGCAGACAAGATCAACCCCAAACGGGGTATAATGAATAAACTGTCATAACTTCTCAGAGATCATTTTTTCTCTTTTGACTATTGAGGAGGCCGGCAGGATGCATCTCGAGATCTTAATACATTTTAAGACTGTTCAGCTGCTAAGACCTTTCCTCTCCTCGAAACTTCGTCGTATGCCCACATTATATTCTTTCGGGAGTGAAGGGTACTCAGTAGGATGGGAAATGGTTTCAGAGGTGTTCCCAAAGATAATAAGATAGTACCCTACTGACCTTTGACACCGAACCAATATAATGGAGCCGTGAACTGGATTATTGCCCTGAGTGAGCAATTAATTAGGTTGCAATGTTCTGCAAACATGATTTCAGCAGACGAGAAATCAATTTGTTGCCCTAAGATGTGAGATTTTGATCTCCATCAGCATAGCCACACATGTCCTGTTCCAATGAACAATAAATTTCATCACTCCAACAATTGTATGCAATGAATCTGTCAATGCATCTCATAGAAAGCTCCGACAAATTACATAACAAGGTTTATAATAGCAACCAGCTTCCAAATAGCAACACTTTCATGGAAATAAACAAATTGAGAGATATCTTCTCCAGTTAATAACTAAAAGGAAAGGAGGCTACTTTGGATGAGTATGACTAGATAGTGCAGTGTTGGCACTGATGTTCCGGACACGGTGTCACGATCAGGCAGGATAAATTGTGACAGAACGTGACCTGGAGACAGTAATTGCAGTCATGTTGAAAAATTGTGGACCATTCAATATATAGCCATGTTTCCCAATGTGGCTGACTGGGACATGGCATTGTGTATGATCATTGGCAATAAAAGAATGAAGCGTATATCTTTCACTGGCCAAATTAGTGGAGAGGGGAAGCATTCTTGTTGTGTAAAAAAATCACTGACTGGATCCACTGTCCCTATAACTGCCTGTGTATGTTGTGGGCCTCCTGCTCCAGACATAAACCACAAAACTGTCACATGGTAAAATATAAGAGCACCAGCCAATGGAATGGAGACCATAGTGGCAATGTATTGTAAAAGCCTATAAGCAATTGCTACACAAGGTTTAGGCATGAGCGAGTAATGCGAATATCCTCTTAGCGATAGAGGATATTTAATTATTATTGATCGATTAGGAAATCTTTCATCGATGGGATTTCCCTAAGCAGAGCAATGAGTGGGCGGTCTGTATGGACTCACTGTCTATGTAATGCGACCAAATTATGGACGAACGACATCGAGTATGCATTGGTAAGCAAAGAGCAATTAGAAACAATACCAAGGCTTGCAAATTAGCTACCAAAATGATTAACGCCTTCTTATTGTTTAGAAAAATATATACACCTTCTGTAATCCCCTCTACATGTCGAGGCACATGATAAAAATTGTGTCAAAAAATAGTACTACACCTAACAGATTACTTAACAGAATGATTTCTTAAAAAATTAAATATAGCCAACCTAACATATCAAAGGTATGGGGATTTTAAGTACCTGAATTGCATAGATGAACAGTGCATGAATTAATTACTGGCTACAGAATAAATGATATTTGTGATATACTTTCTAACAGGCCCCAATAATAAGGAGGTTGACAGTGTCACAGAACAATAGAACATGATTATTCTGTGAGGCTCTGTGAGGCTTGACGAGGGCGATGCTTCCCTAAACCCTATACCTAGTGTTGCCAGGGGCGTCAGAAGTGGGGGCATAACTGTTTCCTAAAGAGGCACTTTAAACGGAGCCCTGGCGACTCTAGCTCCCATCAATAGATGTGGTATAAAGCAGCGTATAAGACTATATCAGTGTCACAGAATCTTAGTAACTCTCAAGGGCAGCGAAACCAGGGGGAACGTGCCCCCACTTCTTCAGAAAATGCTAATTTGGTGTCAATTTACACCACAGTAGTGCCTCTTCAGGAAACAGTTATGCCCCCACTTCCGCAACCCCAGGCAAAACTATAGGTTTAGGGAAGCATTGCCCTCGTCAAGCCTCACAGAGCCTCACACGATAATCATGTTCTATTGTTCCGTGACACTGTCAACATCCTTATTATCCTTAGTACAAATCGAATCACAATTTCACATTCCACAAAAACTGCAAGGAAAATGCAGAGTACAACAGAAATCATCACTTGAGCTGAGAGAAATTGTACAAATATTATCAAATGCTTATAAGCAATATGGATAGCAAAAGTTAACAGTATTGACAAAATTCTATCAACAAGGTTTTTATCAGACAATTATAGTTAAAAACAACCCATGTAACGACAAAAAAGGCACAGTCATCACATCAACTAATTATAAAATATCCTGTTCATCTAGAGAATTGTTTTTCTCCTTCGACCACTAAATATTATGAAATGTTGCAGGCATGAGAAAATGTGAAGAGAGAATACAACTCGATCTATAGTAACAAGTAAGGCACTCGGTGGCGTACTATATAGTCGTATTTGAAATTTATGTTCACAAAAAGTGTAAACTTCCAAAATAGAAGACTCAAGGCTTCTGATTCTGCTATAACATTATTAAGAAGCAACAGAACATAAAGAATAAGAACCGGTGCAGTGATCTTTCTTCTCCATAGCCAGGACAAAACAAATGCAATGTGTTCACATAAAACAAGGTGGCTGATATTAATCTGTTAGCTTGAATACAAAATATTAGCCACAATGTGGGATATATGCCCTGAATCTGTTTCTAGCAACCCAGTCTCGACTAAGGCAAACGTAGTTCATTTAATAGCTTCAGACATGTTGATTACTTAAATTCATGGAAAACTTGCAAGACAATGGAACAAATTATTGCCATTGGACTACTGCATGTCATATTGTATTGTGCAGAAATAGTAAGGTGCGATTTTGTATTAGTACTGCGGCAATAACAAGTAGGCTATGAATGCAATCTAACTACATAAAAAAAAATCAAACTTCACTCGTGAATACAGTAGAATGAGATATATCACAAAAGACAAAATCAGAAAAAACAGAACAATTATACAAAACAGAAAATGTAGAATTCTGAATACTTCTAAATCTTTAAAATTTCCATATAAAACATGATTGTTCAGTACTTTCAAGATTAGAAACATCAATGATTCTGATTTACCCTTTGTAAACTCATTTGAATCAGAAGTCAATAATTTCACAGTTCATAGTAGGCCCTGTTAGGCTAGCATTCCATCGGTATGTATGCGGATGCGGTATCAATTGGAAAATCACAATTTTGCAAAGGATGATACTTCCAAGAAAGGAGTGAACTCAATGAGGTAGAAAGGCCATAACAATGTACCAGCAGATAGAGTTGAGGGGTTTCATGAGGGATATATTCTATGGGATCGCTCTGTGGGAATACAGCACTAATACCGCATTGGTATGAATGGTATTTCTCCATACTGGGTGCTTGTTCTACCTCATTTATGACTTGTTATGACTTTTTGCAGCTATGGGACCTTTCTCTATCTCTACGATCCGAAGGCAGTCTTTTTGGACACTTCCCTTGTTTGTACTTCACACAAATTCAACCTCTATTATGTTCTGCCACATCCACATGGATGAAATGCTAGCCTTATGATGAATATCTGGTATAATTGGAGCACTTACCAATAATTAATACAGGCCTTGTGGAGCACTCAATGCAACAAGGCAACTCCACGGAGGCTACCTGATTAACTTCATAGGCCACTAACCGTGATGAGGGAATATAAACCTTTCTGAGTAACTGAGTGAATGACAAAGGTATCCTGTACCTTCAATCCTCACGACTATCATACAATGAACAGTTATAGAGAGAGAATAAAACAGGAACAAGTGAAGGTCATACCAGGGACCATGCTGACATTTACACATCCGTCCATTCCACCGTCCTCTAAATATGGATGAAACACTGGTCAAAACTTGTGATTTTGTTCCCATTCACCCTGGTTCCCATTTCCACGATAAAATTCTTTCTGGTGCATATAATCAATGTACAACAGTGTCTATTTTATGGGACCACTCACAAATGACCCACCAACTGCATCTCAATCCTGTGCCTCCGTGTGTAATATGAGAGTGAATTACTCACTATTGTCAGTGAGAGTGAAGGTATGCACATGTATGTACAGTGAAAACAACA
Organism: Pentamera pediparva; assembly: GCA_025400115.1. Classification (NCBI taxonomy): domain Eukaryota; kingdom Metazoa; phylum Echinodermata; class Holothuroidea; order Dendrochirotida; family Phyllophoridae; genus Pentamera; species Pentamera pediparva. The sequence goes on from JAODTT010030317.1 coordinate 5,793, forward strand.
GTGGGCCCACCAGTCAACTTACAGTACTTGCATGAAGGAGTAATTAACTCAATATTGTGAGTAGTTATGTAGACATCTGAATGCATCTACATTGAACAATAAAAGTTAACTTGCACAAACAAGTAATTGACTCACTATTAGGGATTGGGATAGTAAGCAATGAGTGTCTGGACATCATCATCATATATTATATTAGTCAAATTGCCTAACTCACTATTGAGAATGAGTGTGTCGAAACCCTTTGTTTCTACAATGAACACCTGAATATCAATAACTTGCCTTAAAGGAGTAAATGTTCTCACCATATTTGAAGAAGAATGAAGATACCCACATGTGTGTACATTGAACGATATAGTACTGTTGAATTGGCACAAATGGAGTAATTCACTCACTATAGGAATAATGGGTACACAGGGTACATTTGTAATACTAGACAACTAGCATCGAAGAGTGATCAACTCACTCACTAATGAGAATGAGAGTATACCATGCATGGTATAGGTCGACTTTGTGAATGTAAATTTCTTTCTGCGCACAACCTGAGTACGGGTAAACTTGCCCAAGTCTCATTGTGCCAAAATTCACTCCGATCATGAGACGGAAGGGCATCCATTTCTCTTTATGCAGCAGAGTCCTTGCCAGGACAGGTCACTAAGTGAGTGTTGTTTGTCAAGGTCGAAGGTCATGTGTGTATGTGCATGGGAGGTAGTCAGGATGATCACACAACCCCATTCAAAACTCATAGCAGTATTTCAAAGGTCCACCATCCCAAGAACACAGGTGTTATGCATGAAGTGTCAACAAGGAATGACAAGTGTCTAAAGGAACAAATACCCCGGCTGTGACATGTGTACATCCATTCGTCAGCAGGGTCAGTGCTACTTGGGTCTCGGGGTCATAGACACCATTTTAGGCAGTTTGGTCCTCCAAATTCAATTAAAGTGTCCTCCAAGAGGGTCCAACAAATAGGAAAATTTGACACTTTCCCCATGAAATGACAGCACTCTGTCGATTCATGTGCCAAAATAACATGATTGAACCCCAAAATTTCAGAGCCAGCGCTATCCCTGTGTGTCAGCACTTGCCCACAGGTGTAGCTAACTCACTGCCACCACTGTAGACAATCGCAGTAATTAGGGGGTGGATTGGCGGATGTAGCATCGGTGTTCCCTGAACCTCTCCCATTATGCTGCCCTCGTTACCCATCTCATCGAGCCGGACATCGTCAGTAATCTTCCTCTTCATCGTCTGTCATCTCACCGTAGACGTCATCGTCAGAGAAGTACTCATTCCCACCCCCCTCATCTCCCTCATCCAGGTCCAACTCAGGGTCGGTCTGGATCTTCACAAACTGGTTGCCGCCATCGTAGTAGGTCGGCAGCCGCGAGTAGGTGTCTCGCCAGCAGAGCTGCCGATTGGACCGCGCCTGCAGCAGCCCAAAGATGACGAGGAACGCGATCACGACTATCATGCAGGAGAAGACGACCGGGCCAACTGGCGAGGGCGGCGGTGGCCTGCGACGGTGCTGCGGTATCTCGTACCCTGGACAAACATCTGATCAAAGGCAGACAGGAAATTGATCAATGCATACATGGTATATCAGCATATACAGTTATTTCTGTGAGCTCCACGGCAATGTCCCCATTAAAGGCCAATGGATGGGCAAGTGGATCGTTTTGAAACATACATAGATGAAGAGCATAACCCCTAATTCTCAAATTCCAAACTCATCTCGCTTTTGTGTAATCTACATCAATTGTTTGGGTTTAATTACGTCACAAGAGGAACCCAAATGGATGCCGCTATTGAATTACACAGTAATTACCGATTTGTATCTCGAGTAAAACGTGCAAGTTATTCTTCATATCGGAAGTCAATGGATGCTTACATCCATATATTCTTACAAATTCTGTGAATTTTCATTCAAATCAGGCCCAGCATTCTTGTCTGACAGATTTATGAAGGAAATTTTGCATTGGCTTCGCAATACGCAGGTTGCTTCTTCCCTCCGTGCCGTCACAAAGACATCGCGTAATGACAAGTTTGCCTTATTTTTCACTGTCTCATTGATTGAAAGTCAGTTCGAGGGTTGTATTTTCTCACAATACTAATTAGAAGGAATAATTGTCCTCAAAGTCATATCTCACAGTTCCATCAGCCCTTAACTATAATTCAAAGGGTTTGTTACAAACTGACCTTTACTCTCTATCTCTGAACATTGGCAGCAATCATCCTCCATACCGTCTTCACAGCACACAGTACACCTGGCATGGTTAGTGTCAATACGCTGGAGCACCTCTCCTGGAATACATGCGATGCACTGGTCTGCAAGAGGCCCAAAACAGTCCCGACAGCTGTCGTGGCAGTCCGAACAAGACTGCGAGTGAAAGAAGAAAGAAAGAGAGTTACAAATGTTACATGGAAGGTCATCGAAGGTCCTGCAGGAGTTGGTCACTAAGACCTGGTCTGGACTGGATTTAGGTACAAGGGTGTTTGGGGTAATGTTTTGGGTGGATGCACCCTTGCATTGATTACCACTCACACCATAGAAGTGTTTTTCATGTTATAGGTCCTATGTATGACCAACAAAGCTGGGAGATTTGTTACTGGACGGTTTGGATGTACCAAAAGTTTTGGTGAGATCATGTCATCTTCAAAATGGAACACTGTTGAGAATAGACAATATTCTACTGACACCTAACAACAGAAGTTCCCTACCCATGGTTTCATTATCCAACATACCAGTGACACGGTCATAGTCCTTCAAAAACAAAGTCAGTGGTGTTGTCACCATCAAGGGCTCCAATTTCTTGAGGGCATTACCCTAGATGGAACAATCACTTTTTGTCAGATTGACAGAATGCCTTCAAGAGGGCAGCTGAGGCCTGGCTGCATCAATGAGCTTCTTTTGGTTTTTCACTATTCTCCAAGAAATGATGTTCTAGAGCACAGGCGAGGCCAATTTTTGATTGGTTCAACTGACGACGCCCAGTGCCCACTTTTTTTCCATGCAACACCAGGTACCAGAATAGAACCCTGGATCATATGGCTGGATGGCTGAGGAGCACTGTTTTAGTAGAATTAACTGGTAAGATAAACATGTTTTCAGTTTGGTGTTGAGTAGGTCAGGGCTTGGTGTAAACGTTTGAGATGAAAGGTAAATAATTGCAAAAATCTCTTGTTCGGAGCTTGAAATTAACTATCAAATGCAAGTCATACAACCTATATGCCATTCAATATTTCACCTATAACATAAAAACAAAATACTCATCATTACTTTCTTTACGATTGCATTCAAGCTCTACTTGCCCATTTTTCGGTCAATGCAAGACTTGCAAGTGCGATTTCGGTCAGGGCAAGTAATTTCAGACCTTCACTTGCCTTGACTTTTCACTGTATACATATATATACAATTTGAATACAAATATAAATATTTTTCACTCTGAAGGGGATCAAACCCCTCGTTGAAAACTGATCGTGGATTCTCACCTCATCTGTATCATTATCCCGGAAATATTGACCACTGGGACACTTGCTGAAGCAGATATTATCATCTAGGTCGTAACCTTTGTAACAGGATAAACACTCGAATACAGTACTGCCTACAATAACAAAGACAGAAAATGATGCATGAGTGACGAATGCCTCATCACACAGTGAAGGTTTGGTTTACATATGAACAATAATAAATATGCATTTTTGAAGAGCTAATATCCAGTGAACAAACTGCTCAAAACAGCTAGCTCAATCAAGAGTTCACAAGTGCGACGTTGAACTATGTACAGTGTGAGGCTGGTTTTGCTACTCGCTGTGATGTAGGCTACCAGGCTGGGTGTAGCCTTGTATTAGGGCAATATTGCGCTCAGCCACACGCATCAATCACAAAACCTAATAGTGAGCCTTCTCGTTCCTTTGCACATGCTTCAGTGGTGAACCGACAATAATATCGCCTTGCTGACTTGTTATCAGAGCTCCATATTGTTAAGCGACCGAATAAATTGCCTCATATATTTATTGTTGACAACTGATTTAGCGCAAGTGTGCATAGCGTGGGGAGTTTGGTTAAATTTCCTGAGTAATGCAATTATGAGGCACTCTCATTGGCATAGCGAGTGAATCGCCACAACCAATTGAAACACAGGCCCGGCCCATTAATGTGAAGGTAGGATTAGCTAGCAAGTAGGTGCTGCCAAGAAGACATGCCAGATGATAATTATGTCATAATGAAGATATATTAACAGGGTCAGTCGTCATCTCGCATGTCGTCTTGATACCACTGTGGGCAAGCCTCTGACTGAGGAAACAAGACTCCGTGGCAAGCATAGATTAGGGGCGTATAGATTTATGGGTGCGGCAGTCATAGCAATGCATGTTTCTAGGAAGCTAAAAAAGACCACAGGATGGATCGCAAGCAAGAGTCGCCGAGACTTGGCTGGGAGTGACAATCGATTAATTAACTCATCACCGGGACACGAGACAAATTTTGTCATCCACCGCAAGGGTGCCACAGTAATCCCCTCAGATTGGTCATCCAGGTTGCATGTCGTCACTCATGATTCCCGATAGCGTGAGTAAATCGTTGGACCTCCGGGTGAATGGCGCAGATGTGTGAGCAACCTGCTACCCTGGT